>JAQGAD010000006.1:0-297008 GCA_034696625.1 Isotomurus palustris | reverse complement strand
TGACCTCAAAATTTCTAAGTCCGGCCAGAAAATTTTGACCGGGAAAAAATCTTACCCCCACTTTTGACCCCGGATATGCACCGATCATGGACTGGAGATCATTTTTGTACTTTGAAATTTTTTGAGGTAGAAGTTGCGGATATGGACCCTAAGATACAACGTCAATAACAGTATTTGCAAGCACATAAACGAAGAATATCTTACGAGCAATTCTTTCCGGGTGAGGTCTAATTGGACTGTGCACCCCATCGGAAGGAAACGCTGTAGGTGGTGGGCTACTTGCAACATAAAAATCTTTGATTTCAGCTTTCGCTGCTTCGTCAGCAATTCTTCGATTGTCAATGATCAAGTGATAAGCGATCGCAAGTTGATCGTGTGGATCTCCACTGAGTAAGGCGTTGTGAACTTCACCTTCTTTTGCACCGAATTTCTTTTAGATTGAAATCGTCATTAATGTTACTTGCATTGTACTTTACTATAATTCAACTTGAAGATCGAAGCCTACCTCGCAAACTTCATGCACAGCATCAGGATCGATCACTGATGTGTCTTGATCAACAGGTGACGGAAACAGGTACGCCGGTAATTCTTTCTGAAACCATTCGTGCTTCCTGCAAGATCCCACATTTTTGTAAAAGATCTCCCATTACAGCAGTTCTATTCGTAATTATAGTTCAGCTTCCAGCTTACTTGACATCTTCAATAGTAGCCCGTTTCATAGGGTCCACTTGCAGCATATGGCACAATAGTCCAACAACATTTTTATTCAGGTAATCAGGAACGGGAAATACTCCAGCTGAAATGAAATTCAAAGAAGTCAATACGAAGGTTCTCATTTTCCATCCATGTATAAAGTGTATGACGCAAAACCTACATTTAATCTTGCGAAACAAAGCAGGAACATGTTCATCATCAAACGGTAGAGTTCCACAGAGAAGTGCATACAGGATGACTCCACATGACCAGACATCAACTTCCGGACCAGCGTACAATTTCCCAGAAATTACCTCCGGGGCGGCATAGTTCGGGGAACCACAACTAGTTCTAAGAAAGTCACCGTCCATCATCATGTTTGACAATCCTGTAGACAAACCAAACAATAAATACCAGATGACTCACCAATAAATACGATCAAGATATCTAACAAAAAGGCCATGAAAATCACAACACGAATAAAGACACATCTCAATGTCACAGTCATAACTGTAATGTTTAAAAAGTTTAAACACTAAATGTCATTTGAGACATTCGATCTGTTGTTCAACCCACTTAACGCATGCATGCAGCTACAGTAGTAAACTTTGCTTACCAAAGTCAGCAATTTTCACATGAAGATTGTGATCCAACAACAAGTTCTCTGGCTTTAAATCTCGATGGACTATCATATGACGATGACAATAATCCACTCCTGAGATTATTTGCTGAAAAAATCGTCTAGCTTCGTGTTCCTTGAGCTGTAAACACGACAAGAAATAAATAAATAGAATTTTAAGCATGAACGATCATTATGATGACGTAAACCGGGATATTACTGGTATTATAAACATCATTTAGCCAGTAGTTAGCACAATTCATCCATGTTTTTAAATGCCACGAAGTTTAGGAATGCTCAAGAGAATATAGGAATAATTTAAAATGTCATTGAATTCGAACAAGTGTCCAATAACAGTTTACGACTAACTTTAGTTTTCTCAGCCTCAGCGAATTCTTTTTAAGCGTGACTAATTTGCTACTTGCTATTTTTTAGTAATGTACGAATCTCCAAGTTTGGACAAGAGAAAACAAAAAACTTGTAATCTCCATTTGTAATATTATAAACATCATCTTTCCCACAAAGCTGTACTCCTCGCTCGTTATCGTCTAATATTACAAGGTTATACATAAACAACTGACTGCACGTATCCATGTGCTACATCCCGACCTGATTTTGCGACCTCAAATACCAATAACATGTCTCCTTTTAAAATCAATCTAATCTCCGAGTTACCTTTCCATGCTTCACGATGTAATCGAACAACTCTCCTCCAGACACGTACTCCATAATCATAAAAATGTCGGAAGGAGTGCTTATAACTTGATATCTGAAATATAAAAATCTCGTTAATATTCCATTCCCATCATCTGAAAACCCAAATACCCTATTCTTCGTTAAATACATCCTACTTATTCTTTCACAAATTAAATCCATCCTGTATACACAATAGCTAATTAAAAATTGAAAATTAATAATTTTCAAAACAGCAGAAAACAAAAGTAAAGCTCTGACGTCTCTGAGTCACGTAATTCATTCATTTCCCCTTTGTGTACACACTAAAACTAAAACAACTAAATGAAACCTGAAACTTGCATTGAGTCATAATTACCCTTCTAAAATAAAATTCCCATCAACTGTCCATTCACACCCTCAAATCCTCTACTCCCATTGGTACTTACAACTTGATAATATGCGGATGTCGGAACAACTTCAGATTTTGTATTTCTCTCCGAATTTTCCCCACCACGTCCAAACTCATGATCTTGTGTCTGTTCAGAATCTTCACGGCAACTTTATGTCCTGTCAGTTGATGTTCTCCAACTGTAAAGAATGTAACAAACTCCATAAGCCACACCCACAAAACACAAAGCAAAACAAAACGTAAAAGTAAATGCGCAAAACTTACTCTTGACCTTTCCAAAGGTACCGACTCCCAGAGTTTCTCCGAGGACATAATGTCCAATTTTGACGGTGGGTTGTTGTCCACCGACCTGCTGTGTGGGGGGGATGGGGGACGGACTGTCCCCATTGGAAATAACAGCCCCTCCACTAATACTCCGTTGCCTCTCCCCTCCGCCCCGACTATTCGGTCGCTCCGCCATGAAAATCGGTTTCAGGAGACTAGCTAGTCTGAAAATCAAAACCACACCCCCTCAATCATCTGGTCATTTGCGTTCTCCATCTTTTCCGTTGTACCTTCTGCCTGCTTAACCTGACAATATTCACAATACTTCCGTTTTTTCCAATTAAGGTACTGAGTTTCACTTTCGCTAACTAGTTCAACTTCCCAACTTCCAAATTCAAATCACAACTTAAGCCCAGATTACTCGCATTGTTCTGTTTCTTTTATTAACTTATTTTTGCAATTAGTTTTTTAGTTTCATAGCCGATAGTTTCGTTGCAACATATAAACCTTATTCGTATTTTAGTACACTTCTGTTTAAAGCTTTTTATTAATAATATGTAGTCTGCACTTTCGTACTATTTGTCAATATTCCATATGTGTGTATAATAGAAATACAATAAGGTTTAGTTAGATGACTGTTAACGACGTGACTTTTGATTTGTTTCCTTTAAGTTTGTTCTCAACCAGATCTGGACTAGCAGCAAGTTAGAATTAGCACAGCAATTTAAATAATTGTATTTAGTTCGATTTTAGAACCTTTTGAAATGACGGAGATAACTTTCTTCTAAATAAAATTCCACTTTTCTACGAACTACGAAGTTGTTTTTCTGCCCAACGGAGACAGATGAGCCAAATAACATACAAAAAGCGAGGAGCATCCAACACGAAATATATAACCTTCACGTTAAGTTGCACCCTGCCTTCTATTCTCTATAACATACAGCATCTCTAGTCTCTAGCTTTTATTACTCCGTGTGTAAGTAACGCAACAGAGTTTACGAATGTATAATTAATTACATCACACTATGACATGCAACTACAAAATATTAATTAGTATTCAATGTTTCACAATCATATTAAATAGCTATTCTAATTTTGCATGTTTGTTCCGAAATCCGAGCAGAAATTATTTAGCTTCAGATTCATTGAATTTGTATTGCAGGATTAAAACAAACAAAAAATCTCCCTTGAAATCTCCAATCTGTCTACACATGGAGCAAGGATTGAGATTGTTGTGCAAAAATGCGGAAAATAATGCATAACAGTCAGTGCAAAAAACAAACATTGTTATCGAATGCAAGCGTGAATGCTGAATGTACAGATTAATTTGGTGCTGGTGAATATAAACTTCAGACAAAAAGAATTTAGCAGAAGTTATACATTTGAAAATATATCATAATATTATTTGATCCATGTTAGTACTAAAGAGTAGAGATACATAGTTAAGTGATTCTGCAATCGCTTAGTTCTGTGCTCTCACAGACAACAGACATGCAGGGAAATATTACACGCCTATTGCTGGTTTCCAATTTCCAAGGTACTTAATGTTGCAACTTGTCTGTTAATTAGTACAGTTAAACTGAAGCCTCCATACCTCACTCATGCTGTTTGACTCTGGATTTTTGTCTGAATGGACAGTTAAACTTCCCCATTTATTAGCTAGAGACAAAAGACGGAATTAACAGCAAACCTTCTGGGATTTCAAGTGGAACACTTCTTCTTATTGTTAGTTATCTTATTTAACTCCTAACTCCAAGATATCATAAAGGGGTGTAAGTTTCAAATAATAACAATATTATACACAGCATAGTATTTAACATGTAATGATGAATGTAACAAAAAAATCTGTGCGCTTCTGTCGCTATGTGCATGAGGTTTCATATTCCCATTTTCCGCAGTGCAGTCGACAGTCGACATTTAATTGCTATTTTATTGAGTGACATGAATCATGGTATCATGTCACATGAAACCATGTAATGCATACAACAGGCATTTCAAGCAAATAAATCTCTCTGGAGGTTGTCAGATAAAATGAATGCACGAGTCGGTTTATGTTAATCACGACCAATTAATGACGACTTGTGCAAATTTGGCGAAACTTTGTTCACAACAATGTTGCATAATAATTTTTGAAATGACAACATGCACTGGAAACGACAATGGAATAATATAAATACAATTCTAATCTTGCACAGCATCGTGGGCACAGTTCTGAATGAAAGTTTCAAAGTATGTTATTTTTTCTACACAAATTTTCGGAGGTCAGCAAATTAAAGATATGCAGCATGTCCAAATATGGAGCTCTATTTTCAATGCTGATGCTCTCATTATCAAATTTGGTAACAGTTTATTTTTGTTTGAATTCATTTTTCTCGGTTGATTGAGTATGTATAATCTTAGTTTTGTTTTGTACAACCTGGGACTGTCGGACTCTGTTTGGTAAATAGAGGAAATTAAAATTCCAATTTGCTTATCGGGAGAACAAGACAAATACATGCAAGCTGAGCTATTAGATTTTATTACAATAAACCACCCATGGGTTTTAAGTCGTTTGAGGTCAAGGACAAATGGATGATTCTAAAATTCCAATGTATCGAATGTTCTCCTGAGTGACTGCAATAAAAAGCCACAAGGAATGCTTTCGCAGACATCGACGGGGGAATTGAGTCATGAAGGATAAACGTGCGACAACTAAAAAACTGAAAGTCGAAAGTCGACTCTCCCTATATGTCTGCCTCTACATTTATTACGACTCATTCAATTTTCTAATGTGCCGTATCGCTTACCTGTGATTCTTTCTGTATTCTTTGGAGTGCCACCATGTTGCAAACGATGCCAATAAGTCCGTACTGGAAGATGCAGAACTGTGACCTTCGGATGCTTCGTCTTCTTCGCGGATTGGAGTGCAGGCTCTTCGATCTGGGCACTCACAGGGAGGTTTCGAAATGATTCCACCCACCCCATACGCCGCTGGAATTGAAAAGCTCCCAACAACAGCCATCTTGAGTTCTAAACTACGGAAAAAGTGAATAAGTTACCTTATGATAACACACAAGATAAATCATAGTCGGATGCTATTTAGGACCACAGATCTAGATTATTGATATAAGGAAGGACACAAAGGATGCCGTGAGGGCCGCCAAGTCCTGTCGTGGTGTAGCTACACAAATCGAGCTAAGGCTATTCTAGTGTCGAAGAAAATTCAATCATTTAATACGTTTTGAATTTCCGAATTGAATTGAAATAGGAAACCAATGCTGAAGTACGCAATGAAAATGTGAATTTAATTAAGTTTGCGGATATTATTTGTGTCCGAGTTTTACTGAGCCACAGAGCTGTACAGATAAACGACTGAAATCTCAACTCTGCACCGAAAAATCTCCAGTCACCGGTATAAGAATATTTACAACTTCGCAAGATCTTAGTTAGTAACAGCAACAGCTTAACAACTACGAAGATCGATGAAGCTTATATCCGGCTGCATAGAGATAATCTCAGTAAAAAAATAATATTTACAAGCTTACCTGTTGCCGAAATCGATCCAGACTATGACAAAGAGCTGCAGTTTCAAGGACCAAAACTAGAGCAGATTTTACTTCGGAATCCTGAAGGAATGAAATGTGCTTAGACAGAATCTTGAGTTAAAGATGCACAATGGACAGAGTGAGTTAAACCGATCGGTGCGCCGAAGATTCGGACAAGTTGGTTTAAGTCTCACTTTTCTGTGGGGAAAGAATCTTGCGTTGTTAATGCAAAATAAGAAGTGCCAGTCTCATCTAACCACTTGCCAGACTTCAGGGAGGTCTGCTTTCTCTTCTTTAAGCTTGTAAATCGCAACCATCTCAGTTGTGCTAGAACACTGCCAATAATTTGGTGTGATTTGTGAAAGCAAAAAGGATGACTTGGTCACCAACGGGGTTAATGATAATGACAGGGCAGCCAGTATGAATCAATTATAGCTTGCTCAGAAAAGTGAGCAAGAACAAAGATACAAAAATGTCTCAAATTGATTGTGTAGGAACTCGAGTGAGAGACAGATTCGAATTTGCGGCTTCACACAAACCGTTTGTATCTGACCCTGATGCTATTTTAGTGGCTCTTGATCCTTCTGATTAATTACTTCTTACATCCGGCTTAAAGAAGAATAATATTTTGTCCGTAGGTTTTACTGCATCAACTTAACAAAAAGGAGTCAGGGGTGAAGTGAGACAATCAACGAATTTGTTCAATTAACTCAATAAGATTTTTAGCTCCAGATAAATATATATGTGTATAGAACTAGGTGCTTAATTTCGTGTCGAAATTAACAATGTGTTATTGTTCGTTTCTATAAAAGACCGGAAAAACTGCACTTGTGGCTTAATGTTCGCTTCTTAAGTGTGAAGCCTTTTGTGTGCGAATGAAGCAAAAATTATGTTCTCGTAGTTAGCTAATTAGCTGTAACCGTTATTAAGCTTCACAGTATTTCCATTTACCCTTCGCAATGATTAATGTTTACTCTCTTATCCTTAGTCCTTCTTGTATTGTAATTACACTTTTAATTCAGAGCTGTTAAGACTTTCGAGTATATTTGAAACGAATATGTTGGTGTTCAATCGTAGATAACCAACTCACGAGAAGTGATAAATGTAGAATTGTGATGCGGTCGTCAGACTGAGACTCCAGAGTTAAGTGCAAGCATTTAAATACTTGCCTTGCTGGCTAAGGCTAAATATTACAGGATACAGAGAGTTTCTTCTACTGAAAGGCTGCTGTCTTATCAATGGAACAGACTGGCAGGGATGCAGAGTGTGAATATTTAACTACCATTTTGTAAATGACAACCTTATATATAATATACCTATTAGTCGATACAATTGCGTTCGTATCAGCAGCACCTTAATTTCATAATTCCGGTCGTACATTATACCGTGTTGGATTATGTGCATCATGTTTCATATTCCTTGATTCTCTTGCAGAAGAATTGGTGTTTAGTTTCAATTAACAATTGTGAATTTATTGGGACCAAAAAGATTTGAAATACACGGAACTCGAGTTCAATGCAATTAAGTAACCCAACAACCCACGGAACAGTAGACTAATTCTGCAATTAAATTCTTGAATCAAATGGTAGAATGAACCTCTTATGTCAGATGTGCGGTAATTATTTTTGAACTAATAGCTTTTGTATTTGTCATCATGAATCATTAAGTACATTGATGTCAACTAATAAATGCGACTGTTTGATAAACAATAATACACCTTCACGTGTACCCATTGTGGACTTTGGAATATGAATAGCCTTAAGTTCTGAGGATGGTCATAATGCGGAAGCAATGCTCTCCTTCTCTAGTACAAGTTCTACAGAAAAATAACCAAATACTGTCATTGCCTAAGTTTGTTGTTCCATTTCACCAGTCTCAAATTTTAGCATAATATATGATGCATTCAGTTTTCGAGACTAAGATGATTTATTCTGACAGACACAAATGGAGAGAGTTAAATATATGTCCAAATTACGATTGGAGAAAATGTCCATTATTCAGTAGTCCACATTATTCGATGAATTATGTACAGGATCGTGGGAAATCGGGTAGAAAATGAATTGATAATCGTGTAATACATGTGGATTGAATTGGTCGGTTTGAAGGGAGCATAAATACACGTTGTTACTCTGAGGAACACATTGTTGGTTATGTGTGGTCTTTTCGTCCAGGTTGTTAATTGTCGATGTCAGAGGATAGGAGTTCGTGTTCAATGAAGGCAAACAGAGATCCACACATTCTGGGAATGACGATGATGAGCAGGGAATCACGTAGTCAGGCTGAAATCTCTCTGAATCAGATATGTTACTATTGACCAACGTAGTGTCAATATTGTGCGAAAGATTTGGAAA
The DNA here is from genome assembly GCA_034696625.1 of Isotomurus palustris. Taxonomy (NCBI): domain Eukaryota; kingdom Metazoa; phylum Arthropoda; class Collembola; order Entomobryomorpha; family Isotomidae; genus Isotomurus; species Isotomurus palustris. The sequence continues at coordinate 288,473 of JAQGAD010000006.1, read as the reverse complement.
AGAAACTTTATCCGATCCTTTAATGTCATTTCTTTCATCACCATTAGTCTTAGAAGTCACGGGCCACACAGCGTTTCCATCGAAAATAATTTCGTGTGATCCGAAATTGCACGCTTCTGTGTGTGAAATAGCCTGCAATTAAAATTAAATGCATGATCAGATTCCTGCTCAACCTCCCACTAGAAACGCACAAAGATTTCAAAGCATTCTGGAATCTGGAGCAAGTTGCTGTGAATTTGATCCTTATGGACTTTGGAGTCAATTGCCATGTAGCATGGATGATTAAAAACAAAGCTTATCTTAAGATATCGTAAATACTTTATTTTTACGTCGCTCTTGAGGAAAAGAAAGTGGCACTCTAAAATATTTTCGCACTCTCTTCTCTATCACTACAACAAACTTACTTTAAGGCTTGGTACTTTCAGTTTCTGCATAAACAACTTAAATAGACTGCACAATGATAACAGCAATTATCACACAATTAGCGATTAAGTTACCTGGAAGCGTTCCAACTGTACTCGCGATCCTGGCCCATTCAAGTCCATTATGAGCCTGCAAAGACAAAACACGAAGTTCATCTGCATTTGTGGTGTCACAATTTGTGTTCATGTTCATTGATTTTTACCCGTATTGTTGGCTCATATTATCAGTAGGAAATTTAAAATGAGGACGGTCAAAATCTCTGTCTTTATTCGTTTCTCCAGGATTTGATTTGCTAGCTAAACCGAAGTAGTGATATTTGGAATGACCTCTGGTTCCTAGCCGTCTTGTGGTAAGGGTAGGAAATTTCTGTCTAATTATCTAACGGAAATATCACTTTTATGAGAAACACAGATTCAATAAATCAACAAGCCGATTTCGCATGATGGTATGAAGTAAAGAGGTTGACATTACCTTGCCAAAGCTAGCTGCATTTACCGGCTGCATAGAATGTAAATTGCAAAACTGAAGGTAGTCTTTGTACAATGCATTTCTCAAAAGACATTGTCCCTCAACTATTTCGTAACTTGATTCCAGCCACTGTAATGTAGCTGGGGTCGAATGACGTCTAACATACTGAGGAAGTTGGGCCATTTTGGGAAAGTAATACAAATAATCATTTCCTCGCTTTGTACGTCCAGTTGAGAATTTGAAGTTTTGTTATCCTTCCGTTGACCGTCAATACTTCAGTTTTACGCATGCATAAGACAAGCACTGCTCCCACACTTGTTCGATAAGTTAAGCCAAGTAATTTAACTAATCAAATGAATGGAAAAAGGAAAATTTTATTAGTACTGAAACAGTGGCATCATTCAGAACGAAAGTAACGAGGCATTCTGAGACATAAGTTGTGCTTTCTTTCCAGAGCCACTTTTCTGCACCCCGAATTTCCGAAGATGATGTCTGAAGGTTGAAATTCCAGTCTTAACTCTGGCATCAACCTTGTTTGTGACTGTTGGACTGATACTGCACGTTTATGTTTTATAGAAGTTTAGAACAGAGTACGAAATATTCTTCAATGTAAAGTCCGACTTGTCGTGCTTTCATGGAATAGAAGTTAACTTTTTTAGTTTAAGTATTCAGTTGATAAGTTATTAAAGTTATAAGTTGCAATCGGTCTGGGTTTACACATTAAGATAGAATTCAAAAGATATTTTGTACGATAGAAATATTTAGTAAGTTTAAACTTGAAAGTGGTTTTCAACTGTCAACAGCCCTTTGTGATCACTTTTCTTGTCTTATTAACGCGCAGTATGGCTTATCTATGTTGAGTATGTTGATAATAATGCACGAACAAAGCTAACGATCTTATTATGATGCGTAAGAATGAATATTACTCTCGTTTGTTGGTTGCAGATTGAAAAAGGTATTTGAAGGAACTGAAATTCAAATACGATCTCGGACAGTATCTACGAATGAATACCCCTCAATTTATTTCGATTCCCTTTATGCCGGTTGATGTTCCTCTACTTTCCTCACAAACTAAACCTACCACCGTTAGCCTTATACACCTTTTGATCTCGGAGTGCTATTTATATTTCTGCCTGGATATCTGAACAACGAAGTGATACAGGGTGATGATGAGGTTTGTACAAGCCTACATGAGATCAAAATAATTTTTGTTTTATGTCATATGGGGCTTTACTATGACCTCCAAAAATTATGTGAAAAAATACGAAACTTATTAAACACTTGTGAAAAATTATTTTTCGTTTGCAGGCTCTGATTATTATTCAATTGGAATTGGAATTAGTAATACACAAGCAATTCATTTAAATTCAGTGCTGCAGAGGACGAATGACAGAAAGTTGAACGATTTTCAAAGAATTTACCAAGTTCTGAGATCCAAAATGGATTTTTTATACCCCGAATATGTCAAACTTAGTTTTTTTACACGTTACACAGGCTCATGTTATACAACCTTGAATTCAGAGTGACTGATATGAAAGAGTTATAAATTCGGATATAAAGTACTGTCCATTCAAACGATAGTATAGTCTTTAGAATTCAGTATCTCGTATTCCTTTCACATCGGGTTCTAAACAGATGAATGGACACACAGTTAACAATTGCATTTCTATCTCTATTCCAGAACTCCACGACTGTTGTCATCATTTCTATCCATCCAACCAAATAAAAATGTCACTCGGCATTCGCAATAAAGTGAAAATTAAGGTTAGGTATCATTCACGAATGAATGCTGTTTACTTCTGCCGTTTAATCATGTCATACGACACAGGTGTATCAGATTCCAACAAAAGAGGAGTCCTATCCTAGTTTAAAAGGCACCCTGCTGAGATCATGCTGTGCTCTCTCGTTCACTACTAGAAGTAAATCTCTTCTGATTGAAAACTTGAAGTAATCTCCTGTGTTCAGAAATAGTCATTAGGTCCCCCTAAATTCACTCCACACTGTCCACACTCTTTACCTCCTTTTTACTGTCTCCTATCTTTTCTGACTTTTCCAGTTTACATGCAATTGCAATGACTTGCTTAAACTTACTATTTTAGTGCAGTAAATACGGATGGAACATACTTAGTTATTAACTGGATATTAGTACTACCTTCTAAGGTTTCTTCGTGTGTAGAAAACAACATTTTTTCTGAATCCAAACTAACAAATCACCTTCTATGAATTTTATGACATAACGATACAAGAATGACGAACCAAATAAACGCAAACGATCTTCTTTTTATAATACATAATTACCAGTCGTATGACATTTTATTTCTCTCGGGATACTTTCAGCAATCGCTTAACAAACCTCCGTCAAGTGGCACAAGTAGACAGATAGAAAGTACAAGAATAGTATAAATTATTCGAAATCAAGACAAACTCATGAACTGTTGAACTGTACATCGTATAAAAGACATGTATAGTACATCTAATAATTCCAGCTTAGAGGGTTTTAGTTTTTACATTAAATACTGCGATACACGCGGCTCAACGCAAGTTCTCTGACATTTGAATCACGTTAGTTAGTCAGTACGAATTTCTAACCGAAGCATATTTACTTTGTTACTGTTAACATATGCACAATTCACAATCAAAACTAGGCATTGAAAATTAATTAATACACACATAGATAATGAATTCATTATGAATAAATTATGATCGGCCACCAGACACTCAAGGGCTAAAGCTAGCAAAAAATCAGTTGTAGAACTACGCTTATTACAACAATAATATCATCCATTAATTCATCCACTTAGATGTTACAGACATACGATGCGCATAACTTTAACTTATCACTTTATAGCTTATCACTTTGACTGAAAACAAGGGATCATACACTAGTACGCTTGAAAATTGAGGTCTGTTAGTTCTCGTCGAGCCTCCATTTTTGCAATGTCGGCGGCATAAATTTGATAGTCCTTGTTAACTCTCAGCATTCTACGAAAATAAAATGCAGTCAGTGTTAGTTTCGATACTTACTTACAATGACGTTATGACTGAAGTTCTTACTCATAGTGCTCTCCAAAGCGTACGTGGATTTTAGCGATGGCGTAGAAGGCAGCCTGTGAAATCATTTCAACTTTAGCTGTTGATTTGCTTGGAAGGCGTCTGTCAGAAATAACTTTTCCAGAAGTCTAATTGACAAAAATCAGAATATATAAGGCACACTCGTTAAAAATTGAACTATTAAGCTAAGCTATACCTTATACAGATCGACGAATTTTTGTAGAATTTTACTCATGTCTTTTTGTACAACTCCATGTGTGTCCATCTTTTGTGACATTAAGATAATTTCAACTAGTCCATTTACTCCCCACAACACAAGCTGATAACTTGAAACTATGTTCGACAATGCTAATTCAGGTTTCGGCCTTTCCCATGTCTCCTTCAGTCTTAAAACAAATGTAAATCTCTGCAAACAATTAAACAAGGGATATACACCATAATTATTTTAGCAAATTGTCATAATTCATAGTAACAACGACGTTATTTTCCCTTACTTTCATTAAAACTTCCTTTAGTTTAGAAGCAATAGTACTTAAAACCATCCAAGGAGACGTAAGTACTATTCTTAAATAGGACGCTGAATCTTCTTCAGCTGCGGGTGCAGCAGAGGGTGACCTAAAGACCGATGAGTAGCTGTCAGATATTGATTAACACAACAAACAGCACTCACGTTGAAAATCTTACGTGGGTGCGAGGAATCTTATCGAAGGTGATCGTGCGTCTCCTCGGTATCGCGGACTCAGTCCATTTCTTTCTATTTTGTCCTTGTCAAGTTGAATCGGACTTGTCACCAAATAAGCACCTGGTTTCTTTTCAGGTGGTTTTACCGTGGACGATGATGATGATTTTAGCTTGAAGAGGTCTGCTGTCAACTCCTTGCATAGTAAATCACATGCTTGCAAAGTTGCCGTGCAAATGCTGGTCCAGTTTCTAGGATGACTTCCTAAAGCAAAAAAAAGCAAACAAACAACATCAAACAAATGCAACTTACAATGAATACATTGCAAAGAATATATAATGTTATTTATTTATTATCATAAATTTTATATCCACTTGCCTGGATGACTAAGCTCATAAAATTGGCTTACACCACGACGAAATGGATTCGCTGACATTTTAAAAGTATGGAATCCCAAATGCTGCAAGTAAATGTCCTTGCAATTCATCGCATCTGTCAGGAAAAGCTGGTTTTGATTAGTAGAGAACACGCTTGCCAAGGACACTCCAAGTTCCTAGAATTTACAGTAACGCTACATATTAAAGTCTCGAAGAATCAATCATCAATTCCCACTAGTAACAACAGCATTAATATTAACTGAAACTAACCTCCGTCATTGTCACTTGAACGACAACGTAGAGTAGCTGAAAAATGTAGGTAATGAGGCAACACAGAAATCCTACTCGAATCCATAGTCCGACAATAACTAATGTTAACTCATCATCGGGATGAACACTATACCCCCATTCAACAACAGGCTTCAAAGCCAACCCTAAAATAGAAATAAAAATTAATACTGTTTGGTTCAATGATCTTTTACTACCATTTACAATTTTACAAAAAGAAACATACTGTAGGTCATGTAGACTCCAAAATAAATGCTGGGAAGTGCAGAAATCATCTCAGTTATTGTTTGAGAAAACAGGTCTATAACACTATTTCTGATAACCTCCACTTGTTTTAACGGAACAGTAGGGAATTCCAGCGTAAATCCCCCTTTAAATCCCCTACTCCATTCCGCATAAATATACACTCCAGTAGCGAAAGTAACTAAGTATATGAATAAGTACTTTTCATTTATAAACACGAGTGACATAGTTCTGAAAGTAAACGCAAAAATTGTCAATTAGCATTGCTACAAATTAGTTCTCAATTAAACAAAATAGCAAGTTGTACCCTTGGTGTTCATCGTCGATTGTAGATAGGAATGTCACATTCTTGGGTGCCCAATTAAACGCATGGATGTAACAATTAGTCATGAAACTAGCTAGAATTCCAAATACACATACTTCGAGCCATAATCTGCAGGATACAAAACTGGACACATACTCCTTCAAACTTGCACACACATGTTCTTGAGCTACAAAAGTAGTAAAGGCATCATCAAACAAATGGACAAATGAGAACACTTAATTAGACTAAGATAATTCTTGCGAATTTCTAATTTCTACTCACCTTGCATGCGGTATCCAATGATAACAGTACAAACGCAGGAGGCAAAAGCGAGGCCTACGAAATTGATATTCAAGAAAGGAGCCACAAAACGCCGGACGACCGATCCTAAAACGGTTGTCCCCAGGGAAAAAAAGAAACTACCCAGTCCAAATGACCTTTCTTTGTTAACGTCAATATCCACTTCGGCACTCTTCTTATCCCCATCTTCGGTAGCTTCTTCACCAGGATACGCGAACAAAGTGTGAAGTGATATGAACACTAGCATTTGAAGTACAATTCCATACCCCAACGCCAATACGATCCGCTGGCTCCGTATCTAATGAATAGGATATCGAAATCAGTCTTGCTTCCTTCCTTTTAATGCCTACTAATGTTAAAATCAACACAACCTTGAGCACTTACGTCTTTGGCCATAGCATTAACCAGGTTCTTCGTATTGTCAGTTTTGCCTGCGGAGGTTCCGCCAGCACTTCCACCACCGACATGATTATCTCCTGGTCCGAAGATAACCGCTGCCACGGAAGGTCCCGGCGACTGTTGTGCTTGCATCCTCTCGGATGAAACCCTCGTTTACTTTGTTCTTTAAGGTTTCAAATCACATTTAACTCAGTCCGCAATACGTTGGTCTCCCTCCAGTGGATATCAGTCAACGAAGAATTTAACTCTAACTAACGTAGATTAATTTATGTTGTGATGTCGTTGAGATTCGCTCACACTCACACAGCACGAGAGTGATAAACGACGAGAGGGAGACTTTGCTTCCCGCTCCTTTCGCCCACATCAACTTCGTCCACAGGGGGCAACGAGAGACGGCGATCTGTGCACTCGCTGCTCTCGCCAAACGCACGAACGCACCAGAAGAAACGCAGGAATTAAGTGAAGATGTAATATCGATAGATTTCATGACAAGCCATACGCTTTATTACTACCAACTATCATTAATATTTCTATTGCCTGCTACTTATGTCAAAACAGTAAAACTTCATATCTTTCACGATATCTGTAATTTGATTAACGAGGCTTTGCAATTCCCGAGGCTTCACCGGGGTTGTTCAGATTGAGACTCTCGAGCTTGTTGATCAGAACATCTCCTTCTGGTATAGTGTAGGATATCACCAACCTCTTTGGGACTTCTTCTTCCGAAAGACTCAATGCTACTTCATTCAGGTTTGTTATAACTGCTTTGTCATCGCCCTCGAATTTGTAATATCCCCAGAGAGATACGTAAGGCACCCTCAAAATTGCTCTTTTTCCATCTACACACCTTTTTACAGATTTGATTTCCTCTATCTGTAAATGATATTCGAGGTTATTAATCACAGTTAAGCTTATTTTCCATCAAACATACTAGTTGATAAGGCCAAAATACCTGAATCAAAATTTGCAGGATTTTTGTAGGATCCTCTAATAGCTTCGAAACCATTTTTGCTGCTTCAATGTTCTTGCCGATTTTGTGTAGTTTCACTATTATCCGCTGGAATTGCAGGAGGTGGTAGTATTAATTTTAATTCAAAATTACCACACGGGAATTTCATCACAATTTAAAAACTCAAAACTCACCATGTCTGGTATAACGTCGAACAACGGATGAACATGCGATGCGCGGGTGAGTTTTTTTATTTCGACCTTAGCAGTGTCCCCTTCATCTATGAACACTACTTTCGCAATCCCCTACAATGAATCCAATTTTAAACGCTTCCTTCACGTAATACAGCCTAATATTTAACAGTAAAGAATAACGCACATTTTTTGCTTCTTCGACACGACACCGGTAATATACTCCGTCTTTGTAGGGGGCAAAGTAATACTTGTCGAACTCTAGTTTCTCCCATTGATGAGCCTTATTGGCTATTTTCTTTTCATGCTCAGAATATAACTGATTGAAGTGCCGGAAGAATGGAGATTCAGTTTGCAGGTATATGTCTCCATTGGTCTCATCTAGAAACAACAGGAATCCTGAGAACCGACCTCTTGACAGGAACTGGAACAATAATAGGCAACAACATAAACCATGTATTGACCTTTTGCCAGTTTTGTCTAAATTGATCTAAGGCTACCTCATCCCCCAACATCATCATGTTACGAAAATACTTCGTGTGTGTTTCACCCAAGCAACTGATAACAGCTCCAGTAATGCCATGAACCATGGCTCTGCCTTCAACCGTGACGATGACGCTCGTAGGATCAATGGAGTCGTATGGCTCGAAGCGTACAACGCTCATTTTCAACTTTTCCACATTCAAATTTCCCAAAGCATTTCTGACACTCATTTCAAAGTAATTCATTTCGGTGTAGAGACTGAGGTTGTCCAACTGGATGTTCAAAATCTATACGGAATACAAAGATTTATTAGTTTTGCAAAAAACCATTCAAACCAAAATGTACTAGCTCACTCTTCTCGGAAGACGCGTAAATCGACGTTCCAAAAACATGACTCTTCTATACGGTACAGAAAACGATTTTCCATCATCAATGAGCTCTACTAGAACCTTGTAATCCTCTGAAGTGTGGATTTTGAATCTTTTGCCGAGCAGCTTCACTCGCCGGTACTCAAAGGTGCCATCGGACAGCTTGTCCCAAACAACTCCATGCATTCCTACTTCATACTTGTGATTTGGAATGACCACCTCCCGCTTGATTTCCCCATAATAGATTCTCAGCTGTTTTTCCATTTCAGTGTATTTCTGAAAAAGAAAAAGAAAAACAACAATCAAATACCACAGGTTTTAATCATAAGTGCTCTGAAACAGGGTGAATGGCAAAACTAGTTTTCCTTACCGAGTCACCATTTTCTTCTTCCACCTTAAACTTCGGAGTATAAAATAAATCCTGAACATGAGGCTTCTGTACTTCGACATATTTGACCCTGAATGGAAGTCCAGGAGTCTTCAACGCTTTGTGCACATCATCGAACTTCAAAACAGGAGCGAAGGTCTCATACCCCTTCACCGTCCGCATCAGCTTCATTCCTGGCAGCTCCATTACCCAGTCGACGTCCCATACCGATTTCGACGCGTCGACTGTCGGCTTCTCTGACTGTGGAGCGCCTTCAGCCATCTTCACGATTTTCTTTATTACGGGACACTGAAGATTAAATGCGAGTGTACGTACACTATTACAAATTTGCAAGTATAGTTTCTGTGTGTAACCCGTGTAACCCAACCCAACTGACCGGTACAACCAATTAGTAGAAAAGTAAACAGAGATTGGTGCCGGGTGACCGCGACGCGACGCCGACTATATTATGTGGAAATTGGGACTTTTATTAGGGCAGCGAGAGTTTGTTGCGTCAATCATAAATTATTTCGTCGGCTTTGAAGGTGTCAAGTGACACGTGACGTTTTCTACCACCAGGTTCAAATTTCTGAATAGAACCCAGACGTAAACAATCGAAAATCGATAAACTTTTCCACAGTAACGTACAAGTGTATCGCCAATTTATGGCTGTAACACGACCAGTATCCAGCTAGTCCAGCACGCGATCACCTTTCTAAATGTTAGATGAATTAATTAACGATGCTCAGTTGTCAGTAATATTTCCATTTAGATACAAGCCTGAAATTAAACCGAATCGTCAAAGCCAAACACATTGTAGGATTGAGTGGTGACAGTGCAGTGGTGGTGGTCTGCAAGGAAACTTGTCGAAAATAGACAAGTCGACACCGTCCTATGCTCCGCTGTGATATGTCGACTTTCGTCTTCACTAATCTTCCCTGCTGTGGTGAATGTGGCCATTATGAACAAGCCTTCCTTATCTCGCTTTCTGAGCAGCTAAACAATATGATGCTTAGTTCGGCTGTAATCAGCGTGAATGGAATAAAAACTTGATTTTAAAATCGTGTAAAACATAGTATTTCAATTGCAGTGGCAAGTCTAATTTGGTTTATTATAATTTATTAAGAAATACTTGGAGACAAAACCTTACAAAACCACACAATATATAAACACCAATCAAAAGTTGAAATGAACCTCTATACAGACTTATTGGCCTCAGCCGCTGGCTTTCGTGACCATTTAACACAGTCACCATTCCTGAAGCTTCCAGGTCTATACACCGGCATATCTGGCCTCGCACGAAGTAGACGCTCACGACTATTTCCGTCTTTCTTATTTACCTCGTTGGTAGTTTTTTCTTCTGCGATTTCTACATTTTTGACCTCATCCGACAGTATTTCCGGTGTTGAAATTTCCTCATAAAGTGTCTCCACTCCATCGGCTCTCTTTTCTACAGCATTTTTCTGATCCCAAGGACCACCACTCTTGCTTTCTGCACTAACTGCTTTCTCGAATCGGAGACAAGTAAAGGTCCTGGCGTTGTACAGATAACAACAGAACTCTTCGATTTCCCTCATTCTCCTCACCTTGATTTAAACATAACATTTGATTATTTCTCAAATGATAATTCATTTAACGTGCACTACAAAGTTTAAAAAGTATTTTTGGTGAACTCACCTTTTTCAAACGGTTTCCCAAAGTATCGCGCCCTCTCGTCTCTCCTACGTCAAAAGTGATGTGCTCAGAAGCGATGTAATTGTCATAACCTCAGCCTGTGATCATTTTCCTGGTCACCCTGGTTGAAAGGAATGCACAAAATGCACGTCTGTCATCCGAACCGAACTGCGTGCGAAGATGGATTAAAGATGTACCAGTACGCCAGCCTCAACCTCAACACTCACTACACTCACCCAATGCACCGCGAACTTAATCAAATAGATATACCCAGCAGTCGAATCTTTGCGTATTTCTTTTGAAACACAACGAATATCGACCGAGTGGAAGATGCATTTAGGTCGTAGGTCCCTATTCTTTGTCAAGAACCATTCCACGTCGTCGTCATGAAGTGATGGGGGTTTCTTCTAAACATCTTTTGTTGATTTGAGATGGTCATCTAGCGGAAATTCCGGAATGGGCGGAAGAAAGTTGTTTTTGATTTGGCTTTATTCTTCGGCGTGTTCGTGGAGAGAACAATGTCGTGTCATCTTTTCTGTGTGAGGTGTGAGGTCGTTTTTTTAATCGATCTTCGATCATTTTTAAGTAACTGAATTATAGTTCGTTATCGTATGTCATCTGTCGTTTAGCGTTAACTCATTTGCCCCAGATAAGACGGAGAGTGTGGAAATCGCGGATTCCGACTCAAGTAGCTCTTCGTTCATTACGTTGCGCGTTGTCGGCTAATCACGACGCTTGAGTGAACTTAACCCTATTCTTGCATAATTATAATTCGAAATCTCGATATTCTGTATTTCGATGGCTCCGAATCGCCGAAGGAAAGAGTGCGATGTGCAACAAGTCTGGTCGAGTCAGCGTGGTAAGCTCATCCGTGTGGACGATGACCTCCGCTGTGGCTCTCGTCTAGTCGCCTCCCTTCTCGACTTCTTAAAACATAAATTTAGTGAGTTTTTTTGCTTAAACACCCGAAAAGCTAAGGCACATGCGATAACTCGTGTGTATCTAATTCTGTTTTGTTGCAGATGAGGAGTTTGACGATTTCGTCGACGGTTATAATGTCTCTGGGGTCGACGTCTTCAGCGACATTCTTCAGTCTTCGTCCTCCGCTAGTCGTAAGGAAGAAAAAGTGACTGAGAATGAGACGGATGATTCTTGCAATAAGACCACCCGACCTTCTTCAGTTATCAAAGTCGTTCCGAAAGAGCCGCCAGCGTCTTCGTCATGCTTTGTTCGGCTTCCATCTGTAGGAGTAGAAAACACCGAAAATGTTCAGTCTGCGAAAGCAGTGAGAAATTCTAAGCAACGTTCCAATGTCAGTCTCAACGTTAAGAATGGTATTACTGTTGCCCCACAAACGGCGACGATTTCTCGTAAGTTGCGTTATTTCTGTATGTTCATAGTTCATAGTAATCTCTAATAATAAAATTCGGATCCTTATCCTCTGAAATATTTCAGAAGCGTCGGTTAACTTAAGAAAACCATCAGAAAGAAAGTCAAAAGGAACAAACGTGGAACGTCCTTCGCCGTCCGTCCAATCGGCCAGCGTAACGAGACTTCAAAAGAAAAATCAACTGAAGAACGACTGGGAAATAGAAACCTCCAATCGCCTGCGCTCTTGGGAATTGAAAGTTCCGTTGAAGAAACTCCCAAGTAAACAACATAAATTACCCCCGAAGAGAAGAGACAGTAACAGGCGTCGAATTTTGAGCCACAACTTCCGACAAGTGAGGGGAAGGGAAAACAATTATGCAGATTCTTTTGTGCCAGGAGGAAGTTCCGTGGATTCCGGTAATATATGTCTTTTAAATCGTGTTACGCTAATTGTGAGGAGATTGGTAATCGTTATACATGGTGGATTCCTTTAGGTCCATCACAAGACCCACTGAAATCCGGCAGCGAAACGGTGAGAAAAAGTTCTGCAGTGCTGACACAGAAGACTAGACTTAGAACGACGGGGATACAACAGACGCTAAAGAATTCCTCCAGATGTTCGAACCTAAAATGCTCCACCTGCAAGAAGTCGTACAGCAGCCTAGGGAATCTAAGTATGCACAAACGGACTCACGAAGTCGAGAAAAAATTTAACTGTGTGTTATGCCCACGATCATTTCACCAGAATAACAGTCTCCAAATGCACATGAATACACATACAAAGGAAACGCCATTTAAATGTTCGTGGTGCCCGAAATATTTCCGGTACCCTTCTAATCGGCGCATTCATGAAACGATCCACACGGACCTGAAACCTTTGAAATGTCCGTTTTGTTCTGAGTGTTTTCGCTATTGGAGCACTTTCCGTCGCCACAAAATAAGTCACCAGAACGAGAAACACTACCGCTGTTTTGTATGTCCAAAAGTATTTCGTACGTCTTCTCAGGTAAACCGACACGAGCGGATTCACCGGTTTGAGTAGCCCGTCATTGTCTTAGTTTTAGTCGACATCAAATTTGAGTTTTTGTAAAACGCTGCCTTAGATTCAACTCGTGCCAACATGGCAGCCGGTAGCTTACAGGGACTTGGGGAGTTGACTGTCATCGTTCCATCTTTTTTTTTTAAATCTATGTAACCTAACTAACCTCTTTCTTTTAGAAAGTCATTTTCCACTAAGGCCGTTTGTGTATGAGTAGTATATGAGTACGCAAATTTTAATGTAGTAAACGTTAATGAGTATGCATACTAATGGTCATAGATTCATTAGTCAAACTTTCGTAGAATCTTTATTTGTCAGCAATTGCGAAAAAACGACTTGCCATTAAGTAGCTGAATGTCTCAACATTTATACATAGCATAAAGGTAATGTTATTTCACTCATTATAAAACAACAGTTATAAAACAAACACTCACTTAGTTTAAACTTTGTCTCATAAAATGAAGCATTGTGTAAATGAATAAACTTGTCAAAATGCTTGTATAAGAAATCGATCAGTGGAATTAAAATAGCTATAATATTAGGAATTCATGTTATAAATGTACGAATATCAAAAAGGTAAAGAACAAAAAACAGCATTAAAATTAAAATCAATATACAAACTTGAGTTGTACCACAATAATAATAATAGTGAAAACTGGAAACATAATAAATAAATAAATGTCTATTACAACGGTATGTAGCTCTCAGCTTAGCTCATTGACAAAAATAAGACGCTTTCGTTTGGCCTATGAGAATTTAAGTTTCAGACGAACCATGTGTCACACATATTAGTCTCATGGTTATTGACCAGATGATTATTCGTTTATTGATTATTATACAGTTCTGCACGTATTGCTGCTCCTATGAAAGCTGATTTCAGGCGGATGCATATATATATAGATACTGTAATTATGTATGTATACATTCTTTGAGAGCAGGAAAAGCTTTTTCCCGGACACTTTCTCTTACTCCTCATGTGTATAATATTGTGTTTCTGCCTTTGTTGTGCAGTTAGTCTTTTAAGTATATAATAATATTAGTAAATTTCTTTGCACAAAAGCCTGCAAAATGTAGTTTTATTCTTTCTTCTACTTACATCATCGTCACTTTGTGTAGGGATTAGAAATGCTGAGAAGCATCTTTGTGACTGGCTATTTCACCCAACCTGGTTACTGAGAATACTGAGACTCGTCTACAATAGTTCCTCTATCTAATTGTAAGTAGGTTCTGCTTATTCCTGTGAAGTGATTAGATGTACGACGTATACCCGTCCGTCGTCTGTGATGATGATAAGGAAATTGCAGATCCCAATCTGGATCCAAAGATCTGTATGTGTCAAACACGAGCTGGATGAATCACAGAATTGTTGTTGACTCGAAGGGCAGTCGTGTCATTGGAGTTTTCGTCGGGTTCTTGCATCTCCATGGATTGAAAGTCATAGCCTGGATTCAATATTATGTTTGGCATCAGCTCAATACTTTCTCCGTCCAAGTCTCCCTGTTCAGTCGCTAAGTTAATTGTATATTCTTTGTAGAAAAGACAGCAGGTTGCTACTCCCAATATGACGAGGGTTGATATCACAATCCCAACTGCAATTATCCAGATTCGCACGTCGAATGTGTCTACGCCGTCCAGAAAGTGTTTGCTCAGTTCTAAATCCACCAAAACATTTTTGTCGTTAGCATTTTGCTTTCTCCTCAGGAACTGTCCCAATCGTGACTTGATTCTTACCTATTTCCTGAGGGTCATTTTTCGTCACCGTCTCCACAATGGCACCTGCACCAGGTCCTAACTTATTGTTAGCCCATACTTTAAACAAGTACGAGGAATTCGGATGCAACTGATAAATATAGTAGAACCTCTGAAATCAGAAAAACAAAATATATTTCCGTTCACCCAGTGTGACATGAATGTCCCAATTCCAAAACTCTAAAACTCAGTCAGCCCGTGAAGCTCTCACCTTCTTTGGATCGATGTAAGCAGGGATACATATTTTCCAGTCATTCTCAGTCGCGTTTTTCAGTCGATAAGCAATCTGAAAATTACTAATGGGATATCCCCCATCCCCGTCTTTTTCCAAGTCCCAGCTCACCAAGGCGTATATGGTAGAAGGCGTCACACTCACATTCTTCAGGATATGAGGAGGTGCTGTGTACAAAAGAAGTAAAGATTAAAGATATCATTAGCGATAAACTTTCCCTTTCCACTTCCCATTAATATCACATCCATACACCACACCCATGCCGTATTCTTCCTACCATCAGTTTTACTTTCTCCACTGCATTCTATTCTAATACTACGATGCTCGCCCTCTCCCTATTACACGTTTTACACCCAGAATCCGCATAAAAACTCACAGAAAAAGAAAAAAACGAAGAAATTTTGTGACGAGAAAGTAAAAGCTCAGTTGACTGCCTCTGGGAGTGAAATGAACGAACTTTCACAGAATGAGAATTATTGAACCACTTAGCCTGGCCCTGCAAAGCTTATAACGTCGACTACAACCTACAATTATATTCTGTAGAGCGACATTCTTTCGCTCACTCTTTTCTTCCACAATCTACAATAGAAATGAAGAAACTACACTTTCTGTCAATCCCATGTCTCAATTAAATCTATCATGAGGAAGACTCAGATATGTTCCCAGAAGTGTACACAAGTACACAGTAGCCTAGGTCTCCTTCTTTTATGCTTTCTTCTCCAACCCATTCTGCTTCCACGAAGAAATTACAGCTCCATCAGCGTATTTCCTCGTAGTCACGACGGAAGAGTGGGAGGCAACTAACTCGCAGTGTATGCTCCAGTGACTAATAATAAGAAGGTACGGAGAAAAATCTAAGATGACGGATGGACAGGACGACACTAGAATTGAATTGGGAACTTACTTCGGACTCGAATCCTCACACGAACCTCGTAGTCAGAGTCTTCTTGATCAGGAGCAACGGCGATTGAAGAAGGGTACTTTCTCCTTGAATGGTAATTATTTGAATCAGAGAGACTAACATCAGACTCCATTTTACACGAGTAAATTCCTGAATCAGACTTTTGCATGCTGGGGAAGAAGATACTTCCATCGTCTTGTTGTCGATGGTTTGTCCTTTCCTTTCCTTCGTAGATCCACATGACAGATTCACTGCCCTTCACGTGAATCCCTCCACAAGGCAGTGTAAAGTTAGACCCTTGATCCACCCAAATACTCTGCACCGCTTCTGAATCCCCATCATTGTCACTCCCAAAAGGTGCACCTGACACACAAACACATCAGTTAAAAACTCACGTCACTCTATCTTGTCCAGCATCGTCAATAAATCCATCAGACTTTATCAACCACAAAAGACTCACGTCCGGGTTTTAGTCCGTAGACTACTGTAGACTATACTATAACGTATATACAGACAATCTAACAAAACTCAATCACGAAATCACGGAACAATGACTTTTTACATGAAAGTCCCATTTCATTACTTCACTTCCTGTGATTACAGATCTGGTGATTCTTTCTCTCGCACCCGCATTGCAATGAGAAACGAATGGTACCCACTGCCACGAGGATTTCGTGTTCATCATCCACATGCCCTGCTACCCACTCGCGATGCTTAATGATTGCCACTCACTTATCATCCAAAGACACGCAAATGAAAAGTAGATAAGTCAGAGAAAGGATTAGAGGATTATTAATAATAGGATGGCCAAGTAGGAGTCAGAGAAGGCTTTCCCAACTTTCACATCCATTTTACTCGCTCACCATTCACGAAACTCTGGTGGCAGCAGCAGCAGCAATTGTCTACGTCGTGACAACCAACACTGACTGCGAGAGAGAGATGCTCAAGTATGAACAGCAGCAAAACTACTTTCCACTTGCTTTCTCTGCGAATTCTCTCATTGTGCTGAGGAGGTTTATATTCCATCCCCTAATGTCAAATTCCATCTCTCTGCACATTTAACCAGTTGGCTTCATTGTACATGATTCCCTGACTATCTCCTGGCCTGCCCTACCGAGCCTGCTGCTCCAGTATTCCCAGCAATCGTTCCCTCATCTTTTGTCAATGATTACCAGCCATAAAATCATCTCATGGGGAACTTCATCCTTATTCTGCCTAACTCACTCATCTTGTCATCGCCTTTCGAAACTCTTATCTCACTCTCATTCCTCAACTTGATGAATCTCGAGAAGCATCCTCGAGCAAAAATTTACTTGAAATATGTCCTTCGATCATATCCGCAGTCCGGATGCCCACAACCTACACAAGAACTATAAACAACGCTACTTCAGCATAAAACTAATGAAAATTCAGGGCTGCTCCTCAACCTCGCCACATTTATCCCCAAAAGCTGCTCATCAACTTGTCAAAACCTAGAAAAGCACTTTACAAGTAAGTCATATACTTTATCCGAAAGACTTCCAATCTCCAAGTTGATAAAGCAGTTTTGGTGAGCCCTGGGCAAAAACTTTCTGCATTACGTGATTACACAGTTAAGTAAGCCTTTTTCCTTAAACAACCTTCCTTTATCGATAGTTCTGAGTCCAAAGGCGGAGATAAGGCTATCTCTTCATTCATTATCGATGTACATACTCTCCAATTGAGCCGAACTTGAAAAGTAAAATTCACCAGGTTCGTTCGTGGGAGTCCAAAACATCGTGGGAAACAGGAAAGGGAGGACTTCAAGAGAGCGAAAAGTACAAAACCAAAAGAACACTTTATACTCAAGTAGAAGGGATTCTTTCAGAAGGAGCAGTGCAATAAAATGAAGAGCGCGTCCCTCTCCAACATGAATGAAGTTGCCACTACATTGTCCCATTGTTGAACTCATTCAATACTGTGTGTGTCTTCTTTGTTGGAGATGGACGAAAAATCCCTAATAGTACGGAGACTATTATACTTCACTTACAAACTCATAAAAGTAAAAAATCTATTTTCCCAAGATAGTCCCGATATTGAGAGTGAGGTGATTTTTCTCCCGTATGTATGGCTTACTTTCCCCAACCAAACTTTCAGGCGTCCACATCACGTCGTGTCCTAGTTCAAAACCTTCCAACCTCCTTTAGTTACTTTCTCCCACACACAATGAGACAACAATAAAAGTTTCGTCCAAATTTTTTCGACTGCTCAGCATAAAAAGATATTTTAGGAGAGGGATTTGGAAATAGGAGCGATAGGAGGAAAAAGTTCATGCAAACATACAAGGATTTCACATTCCACACTGCCATTTACAACCTACATTCTTTCTTATTATTATTCAGAGACCTTGTGGCAGGGTCTATTCCTTCACTATATATTATAGTCACTCGCCGACTATAGATTTCAAGGCAATAGTCGTACACTTCAGACTTTACCTCATTTACTTCACTCCTGAAGGAAACTTCTGAAACCTCACCGCACGTTTTGTCAACTCCCGAGGAATTTCCTTAAGTCAGCATGGGCTTTTATGATTGATCGCTGCTTCTTTCTTTCCTCCGTTGTACGGTATCATTAGAAGTAAAATACACACAAATGTCCCCACAGTTTTAAGCTTCAGGGGAACAAACGGAAATACTCTCAGTTTCACTGTGCCATGCTATTAAAATCCTATTTATATTCGATTTGCAAACATTACCGGGGGAAGCAGTTAGTTATAGGTCATTGCATAAATCCATTGCAAATGCACCCCATTGTTACCTATGCTGATTTCCATTTGCAAATTCTATTGGCCACATACAGCTTCTACGTTTTCCAAACTCTCATATCAATATTTAATGCACAAGGCCTGATTCTTCTTTCTTCCAGCCAGTGGGTATTGCTACAAGACTTGGATAACAAAATCCATGTTACTCCATGTTACTCAAGTGAGTTATTAAATTCATCTAATTTGCTCAACATGACTTCTACACTTGTACATGTACGTACAAACTGAAGCCAAGCGCAATTATAGACGGAGTAAAGATAATTTATGATTGAATGAATTCCAGATACCGATATCACCAAACATATACACGCAGTGATATTGAAGGAATGGACAGAAACGGCAGGGAGGAATCCCCAGGGCACGCGTGAAAGATTTTCTGTTTCATCTCCATAAATTGAATTGGAATGTTATCTATCATGCAATATCAAATCTCTCTTTGTCCTTCCATTTGTTTCCCATATTTGCAGCGAAACAGATTGTTTCCGAATTCCAAACGATAATAGGATGTTGACTATATATACCTGGCGAAGAGCAACCTAAGGGAAATGATTCCACAAGACACGAACAACATTCTGCAACCAACTGAGAGGATTCGTATGGAAACGCAGGTTGAGCCGAACTTTCTCTTTGGATTCAGCCCATTTCTCGGCACACTTTCCTCGCTCATTTCATTACAAATTAAATTCTGCTGACAAGTATCTTCTCTCTGGAGTTCAGATGAGTAATGATCAATGAGAAGTGGAAGCATTACCTTTCCTCTAGTACCACGTCACTACTCTAATGATGACTCCGTTGAGACAAACTCGGTAATCAATGAGATATGAAAGTGTCAAAGTCAATTCACCCGCAAAGTACTTTCTGCCATCCTACTTAACTTTCTCCATTTCTTGATAGCAACATCCAACGACATTGCTGACACTTAAGGACTCGGATATCATTTCCCTTGGGAGAAAACACTCCGCTAAAATTACGAATTGGCCGTAGGATGATGCTACATAGATGCTATCATATACGTAATACTCCCTGATAATTATCATAGGGGCAACGTGGAACCACTGTCCAAATATTCAATTCACCAAATAATCAGTACAGTACACAATATAACTTCAGGCTAATAACTACTTAAAGGAGACAGCTTTCTAGCTTTCTCCGTAAAGCCGGGTATCCCTAATGTTGACACTAACTGCGTTTAGGTTTACTAGCGCAGAACAAGTAAACTCGAGTCTACAACAGCCATTGTACTGTTGAAGTCAGTTTGTTTTGTGTCCACTCGTTGTTGGGTGGATCACTGCAACTCACTACACACACAAATCGGCATGGCTGTTTCCTCTTTCTGAGTATTCTGAGTATTCTGAGTTCTCCGTGTTCACAAGATTACAAAAGCTAAACTCCATGAAAATACTGTACAAAAATTATTTCCCTGTCGAACCGAATGTATATACATACTAGCCTATGCCATATATATATATATATATATATATGTGGCCACTATATTCTCTCACACTCACAGTAACTACCTAATATTGTTTTCCTTTCTTTCGTGTTACACATAATACGGTTCCTTCCTCCAAACGACTTTGTTACTCATGCATCATTCAAAACCTCAAGAAGTACAAAAGCGTGTAACGATAAAAAAGAGTCTTTTCTTCTTCCTCGCTAAATAAATTGAACAAACAAATGTCAATTGTTGTTGTAACACATCAAAAACCTACTTTTCGCATGTGAAATCCACCAAACAGTCACACGCCGACTTGCTCAACACACATTTTCCCTAGGAAATTCACAAACATATGGTTGTAGTTGAGCAAACCTATTTAAGGGCAGTGTGACTTCCTTCCCAAATCAGAAAAATTTCATCAGTCCGTTTCATAATGACTCTTGCCCCACTTAGCCGAAGATAAACACAACTTTACATTGCACACAAACACACACACACACACACACACGGAGAGAGAACTGTACAAGCACTTGACTTTGTAATCTCCCCATCTAAGGAAGAAATTACTACAACGCAATGTGGGAATGATGGGAAACTAAGCCAAAGGAGAGGAGAGAGAGGTACGAAACAGAAAACTAAATAAATTTCCCGAGCCATCTCAGTTGAAGGAAATTGTTGGCTGAGGACTTCCAATCCAATAATTTCCTCGAAGAGAGAAAGTTAGCGTAGTAATTGGTTAGAAGTTAAGACATTCACACTACCGCTTACCGTTAGAGCTTCCCTTTTTCTTATTAGTAATGAAAACACTACACGGCTCCTGCCTAATGTTCTTTGCACTCTTCACAAAGTCAAGAAACTTTTTCACCCTGCCCTACCTTAAGCACTAATAAACGGCTCAACACGAAAGTAAAAAGAAAGCTGTTTAATTTCTCATCTCCCTGCTTTCTTTCATTTCCGTGTCAGCTCACCAACACATTCCACCCTTTAAAATGAACCCAGGAAGCCACACACAAAACCATATTTCATGCAAACCTCGCTTTAAAAATTTATCCTCCGCTATCGCTCTCCTACAAACATTTCTTCTACTGAATTCAATGAGCCAATGTATTCTTTAACTTCAAAGGCCATCAGTTTCTATACTCCTATTATCTGTGGACTACTTTACTCCTTGTTATGCAAGTTCCGATTTGCTATAATACACAGTCACGTAGCACTTAACCTATTCTTGCACCCGTGCGACTGTAATCATTACACAGAAATGGAACACGCGAAGAATACCTTTCACCATTATATACATTAGTCTTTTAGTAATACTAAATTCGAATGGCCTCCTACAGATACTTACACAGAATTAGTCAACTAACAATGGCAAATGGCAGCACCACATAACGCACTAGTAGCACTCAATGTTCATTTGTGGCACTTTTGAAGACGAACTACGCCGTGGACAACGAGGCATCTTAAAGTTCCATCAAAGTAAAATGACATCGTTCTGCTGTGTAAAGTGTGAAGGGAAACACTCACTACACTGGCTTCTTTGAGAACGACTGACACGTCACATTAAACCTTTGAGTTCCTCCGAAGAATGAAATCAATCACAAAGGACATAACCTCAGAATCTATTCCACGCTTATTCAGTTACAATTTACAATGAAAATAATGTCCACTTCGAATTCATTCCTACAATGTAAAATTCTACAAAGTATACAACCAAGTCTCGAAGACACTTGAAGGAAAGAGTCTTTTTCTCGGGTTGCAGGCATTATTATATAATAATATGCTTTTGATGCCACGCACAGTGTCACAATCAGCATAATATTCATTTGAAGGAATCGCAGCAATCTCCATTTCCACAGCCATTCAGTCATCCTCTTTATTCCTTGTAGAAGGAAGGAATGAAAGGAGCGCGTGAAAAGCATGCATGGTTGCACCTACTCCAATTTCATACTGATTTCACTTCATATTCGAAAAAGCACTCTCTCGCAGTCTACTGCTGTCTGTTGTCTGTACTCTCACATCTCTGCACACATATTGACTACGTCTTTTACTCAAATTGGACCTATGCGTTTTGGGAGAGAAAATGATAAGCAGAGAAAGTAAAAATTACCTTCGGTGATGATGCATAATAGCGTGAACAGGAGAAATAGCTCCTGCATGACTTCCGGCAATACGAGGCTTGACTTCCAAGCAAACGAATGGAAACAAGTATTCTTCTCCGTGGGCCTATAAAGTTGAAGAGCTCTTTCCAAAGATGAAATGGAAGTGAGTGAAGATAACGTGGATTATTATTGCTAGCTCAAGGATTGACTTCCACCTAACGTACACACACAGTCACACAGAGGGCAATAGGCTTCCCAAAGATAGCAACACGAGTAAAAAGGTCTCTGTCAAAATCTTATTGATCACTTGTCAGGAAAATAAGAACGGTGTGTGTCACGACGGGCATGGGTTCTTTTTGGTTTTTATTCAGACGAGAAACTGAGTTTTATTCGTTCCTAGTCCTCAATAAGAAATTACACTCACTGCAACGAATTCTTTTAAGTAATTGACAGTTTCGCCCGCAGAGATATCAGACTTCTTTCACGCCACGATTCACTCTTTCCTCAATCATCATCTTCTAAAAACAAGTTCACCTGCACACCACTATGCACACTGAATTCATGTGTCTGTCTTCTTAACTCCCATGTCTTTCCTCCTCAAGACACTTTTCTTTTCTTTCCCACACTCCCACACACACTCTTACAACCATACAATAAAGTCACTGTACGACTTTCACTCAAAATTAAGTCCACTTCCAAAGTCTGAAGTCACTTTTACTCCATATTCATTCACTTCAGGTAGTTCAGTTAATTCGGTTTCTCGCATGCCACACGCTGTCAACTAATTCACAGTGTTTGAACTTCCTGAGAGAATAAAACTAGTAATCCTGTAATGATTATTGCTCTAGTTTCTTTCCACACGGGCAGAACCTCAGAAAGAGATTACACATCCAACATCCATCAGCTAATTCTCGACACGACTTTCCTGAGTTGATTGAGGGTAATAGAATTCCAAGCGATTTCTCCAGAATTGCTCCACATCACACAGAATCTGCAAGAATTACAAAATTAAACCAGTATTAATCTTCATAATACAGTCAGAGTGGAATTACTGAGTTACTGACAGAGTCCCACGTGAGGAAAGTTCTACAGAAATAATCCCTTTGTAGGCGTTTAAATCTGAGCAAACACACACACACACAGACACACACACACACATATTCTACCACCACACAAATAGTGTGGGTTTCAACTTTCCACCACAGTATTCAGTTGAGAGGAGGGAATGAAGCAGTGCTGTGTGACAGAAGTCCATAATTCAAGAGAATGAGAGACCTTCAGTTAATTACAGAATAACAGGTATACAAATGAAAGGAGTATTTAATAGACCGAGATGAGTCGACCTTTCTCCTTCCCATAATACATCCCTTCACCCATACTAATTACCATATGATGTTACACTTCACCTCCTCACGGCTCAAAAGCCACCTCTGTCAACCACACTGCCTCTCCATTCCCACATCCAAATCCCAATTAAATCTTTGTCAATAAATACAGAGCCAAAAACCCGGTCTCCAGTCACAAGTTGAACTTTCTTCTTCACAAACAAGTTTGTATTTCCTCTCTGACTTTTCCCTGTAAACTGTAAACTATACAGTAGGATGCTTGTTGTAGAAGTACCCGGGTTTCTCCTACTGTAATAATATAGTGGTAATAATTTGCATTACTCCAAAGACAATTGTGTCACGAAATGTGATGAATGAAAGGATTTCCATGCCACAACCATCACATTACATCCCACTGGCAGTCATTCAAGACCCGAAATGAGTTTCCCTTTCACCTACTCTCCATCTTGAGTGGAAGGAAAAGTGCAAACGTGGAAACTGAGATGAAACAATGAAATGGATGGAGAGAGTTTCATTCGACATCTCGATGAGAATGTCTCCAGAGAATATTACAACTGCCAAGGCTATTATTATCCCTATTATGGTTGAATACCTTAAAGTCACCGTTATATTATTATCACGAAGCAGAAGTAGCAGCAGTCCCAGTTCTCACAACCTCGGCAGCACTCGCTTATCGCACACTACATTTTGGTGCGTGCTTTCGGTGCTTTCTCTTCATTGCCAAACTTAGTCGGGTGAGGAAAGTTCATTACTTTGCCTGACAAATCGTACCTCATAATCTTTCTTCTTGTTGTCCACCTAATTACATACATTCTTCTGCACTCTTGGGATATTTTAGATTTTTCACAGTTCCTTGTCAAAGAAAGTTGCATTCAATCTCTCTCTCGAAAAAACTCCAAGCCTCTCACTCTTTCTTTTCCATAGAAATATGAAGCCGTACGATTTCCTACGTATTTTTTCTATTGATGGGTGAACACACAAGTTCCAACTTGCGTGAAACAGTTGCTGATTGCTTAAAAGAAATTAGTAGCATACACTAAGAAATTAAAACTTTCCGTAGAACAGCCTCGAGTCTCCAACCAAGTGTGGCCTGAAATGGTTCGTTCTTGCTCCAGTGAAGGGCTGTATTTGTATACTTTCTACCATTCCAAATTCCCTTCTTTTCTATGGAAGTAAAGAGTAAAAGTAAATTGTAAAGAGTGAAAAAATACTGTCATTAAATTAAGATGAACACAACTCAGTCTTGGTCCCAGTACGTAAAAGCACAGAAATTCTCCGAGAGGAAAGACAAAAAGTAAAATGCTAGAGAAAGAGACTAGAGATGTTGCCTACACAAGCAATCTCGGAAATGGAAACGTTAACACAGTAAGGGAACACATTCCTCACTATTCAGCCTTCACTTTGCTCAGGTGGGAACATACAGAAATCGCACCTTAAAGAACAGCCACACAACTTACATGCTACGAAATACGAACAACATGATTTGTATATTTCATGCAGTGCCTATTTAAATGTTTCTCTACTCTTCCTATCTACGTATCATTACAAACATTCATGTTACACACTACACCCCTAATTTTTTATAGATTATGATATTCGACTTTGGAATCAAGGCAGCCAACAACATATTCCCATCATTATAAACGTACTTTCACCACAAGACAACACATGAACGATAAAGTTTCACTTTCAACAGAGTTTTGAAATGACACATACATGCATGCATGTACATTCATAGATCTACTGTCAGCGTATACAGCGTATGTGACAAAGTGACAACTGACAAATGCAATGGGAAATGTGTGTCTCACAGGTCACATGTTTGTCACGTAAGATTGCTTCATCCTATTTACCAACAAGAAAAAGTATTTTATTACAAAGTTCCTGATGACAAAAGAGACAGTTGTTTGTTGTTGCGAAAAGATTTTTCGGCCAAAAAAGTCATTTTACTTCAAGACGAGATGAGCAAAACTTACGTGACATTCTGACCTGCAATCCAAGTTCTTTTCGAACTTGCATGATTGAGTCTATTGAAAATGTACAAAACTTTTGTGTTAAAACTGAAACGTTATTTTCAATGAAAATACTTATCTTCTCTGGTTGGTAAAAGTAGATTGCCTGACTACCATCACAAAGACTTCGCTTAGAATTGGCTCACTACAAAAGACTTTCAATGAAGGTATTCTATTACAAAACTCTATTAATTTTATCGTTAGCCGTAAGTTGTTTGTATATTAGCTTTGGAGTGTTTTTGTGCAAGTTTAATAAATACATGGAAATTTTACTCCATTCGCCACTCTCAGTCTTATCACCCATTTCTTTAGTCAACATGGAGAAGGTGAAAACAATAGCTTTGTAATTCAATGCACTAGAATTCTGTACACAATTTCATTACACAAAAGTAGAGCGGATTTTCCTACAAAATATTGACATTTTAGAACAAACAACACTGAAAGTGAGAATACACTCTAGATAATTATTCCGTATGCTGACTCAGTGAAAGGGAGAATCAGTAAGAATCTCGAGATATCTTCTAACCTAAACCTTTGATGCGATATAAAACAGCTAGAGTGCAAAACCAGGCAAAGTGTGGCAGTTTGGGTTCAGGAGCTAGTTTTCCTTTTCAACTTGCACCACCAAATATAGCAAGGAAATTGACGAGATTGTGCTCGCAGATAGAATCAGAGCTCTGAAACTTTGACTATGTATGGATAGATATATAGCTAGTCACTTTTTCTCAAAGTCCCTTGAGCCAAGCTAACAGGAGTTACAGAGTCAAAAGTGACAGTTGTTTTCTTCATGCAAAACAAATCTTGGAAACCACAGAAGTTTCAGATAAACGAGAGAAACAAAGGGAACATTTATCATTCTCTAGACGGAGTCCTTTTATATCGAGCTTCATTAGTCACTGTGGGTGCCTTTCTTTCTCACTCACGCTATTTCCCTGGAAAGTCCAAACGTCTGCATTATACTTGTGGGTAAGTCATTCCCTGAATTTTATGATGAATACACAATTCGATCGGGGCCAAGAGTATGACTCTAACCTTTGAATTAGTTAGATATGAGAAATAGCAAAGCGAAGCGTGTATAATCAACACGTACCGTTGTTGAAAGTAATCCACCTTGGTTGGTTTGTGTGTGCAGATTTGAGGGATCCACAATTTCTCTGAGGACTCCAAGACAAACAAACAAAAGTTAAGAAGGCGAAACGCTTCTTGTCTCTTGCTCACTTCCTCAGATGAAGAAAGCCGGTAGTAAAGAAGGAGCAAAGAATTGGAATATTTGGGTCTGTCTTACGTAAGAAGAACAAACAACTCTCCAAGAGGGAGCAAACACGAAGAGAGATAATAATATGACACACAGAGACTGTCACAGCAGTTGTCACTGTCCGAGATGAAATATTACGAGAGTATAATTAAAGGAAAGAAATGATGCAAGGAGGTTGATGACGAGCAGCATGAGTTCGAATGAAACACCAGCTTGGGAGAGAAGCACTTGGGATCCATGCAAACTTTCTTCTGCCCCTTCGACGGAGTATTTCGATACAGGAGAACTGGAGGAAGAAGAAGGGGACAACGGAGTGAGGTGCTGGTGACTCAAACTCAAGGAAGGAAAGCAAGGAAACACACACACGAGGCTACGAGAGCGTGCATCCAACCAACTGCCAGCACAACTTTCTCTGAATGCATCGAATGATAATCCCGTTAAACATCTACCCCAGACCAAAACCGAGGGAGAGACCGAGGGGGTCCGAGAGTCCGAATTCGGATGAAAGGGTAAGGAAAGAACGGCATGAGAGGGGAGAAAGTTTTTTAAGAGATGATACGTTTAGCCTAAGACTCAAGACATTACATATTGTCTCCTCGTGGTGGTGGTTATGTCTTCGCTTTTGCACCCTGAACAGTTCCAGCAAGGAAACCCACATATGAAAGAAAGTCTCTCAAACACACTCAGATTCCGTTCCTACTTTGTCCTGTTCACAATTTCACGTTACACCAAACCAAACCAACCGGACTCACCAGCTGAATGTGCATTCAACTCATATGTAATGCATGCAGCTCTCTCACTCCTTCCTTCCTTAATGCTTTCTCTCACCAACTAACAACCCCCGACTCTCAATTCTCAACCCACCACAACTACTTTCGCATATCGTCAAACCAAAATGGAACTGATACTTCTGTCCAACTTCCTCTCAAAGTTATCATCTGATACTCCTACGAGAACAACCGTCAACCGCTACCAACAACCAAAGGACGCTTCATCATATGCGTCCTCCGGTTTCCGCCGTTATCTCTTTCCAACCTCCAAACTGTCCAAATCGTTCGCTCTAAGAAATCATGTCATCCAATAAAACCTTCGCCATTCCACCTTAGTCAAGCCTGCCCTTTGCCATCTATGGGTCACCACCGTCCTCAGTTCCACTCTCTAACGCCATTATCCATCATAATAATGTACCTTCCTAAATCTGCTCCAATGTCTACTGGAAGAAAGGTGCTTAGGGCCATTTAAATCTATCGTTTGAGGACTGTGAGCACTATATACACTGCATAGCACAGCCCGGCATTTGTGTCGGTCTATGAAACACACAGTACTTTCACTATAACGCCTCTATATCACCAAACTCAATACTATAATATATTATTCTCTACACGGTATATACATAGCGATGAATCCAAATCGTTGTTAGACTTATTCGATTACATTCAGATAAGAAAATCGAAACCATCTGGAATTGGTAACTCATTTCACCCAGGAAATCCCTCACTTCTTCTTGTTGCTTGTTTTACTTCCTTTGCTCGTCCTGATCATTGTGGGATTTTGCAATGACAGTAGCAATTTATTGGAGAAAGCATTAAACAGATATCCAGGATTTCCACAATCATGTTAGTTTCTACGCAGAATTTCTATGTGTACGCCTGAACATATGCTTGAAGAAAAACTAACAACGACTCTAATCTAATAATGCAAAAGGAAAAACTCCGACTAACCCAAGAATACTTGGAGTGCTGGAAAAAGGATCAAGTACCGTTCAACGAAGCTTTGTTGTGTTCTTTAAGAGTATGTTGGAGCATTCCAGAGTAAAAACAGACAAGCGAAGAAGTAAAAAGTAAAGGAGGATACTTTCGGTTTGGTCAGCATATCCTGGTTCACTGAATGCTGAAGGCTGAATTGTCGTCTTGAAAAAGGACAACAGGACAAGAGTGTATTCACATTTTTGCACAGTATATAAGACCAACTCATGAATGTTTCTGTTCTCGAACTTATTGTCATTTCTACAACAGAATACTGCAGAGGAATGAAACGACTTGGAATTTATGGGTTACTTTTCCGAGTCCCGACCCATTGCGTGGACACTGATTAAGCTGGCGATTAGCAAGGACCAATGTTCGTGTGTCCACAAAGGCAGGAAACTAACGAAGCAGAAGTTTCAATATCCACGTGTCCTCCGCCTCATAATGTGCTTCTGTCTTTCGAGAGGTGAAGGCAACTTTTAAGAGATTACATATTTCTCCACAGAATAATATACTAGAGTGAGTTCACTAAACATTCTCTTTTTTACTTAATGCTCTTCCTTCAGAAAGTATGGAGAAAGTAGTACAACAGTAATGGTCACAGGAAGAACCACGAGTATAAAGTGGACACACAAATATTACAGTTGGGAATTTCCAAAACACGTAAAACATAAACCATCAATTGTCTCTACTCTATTTTGCAAGAGCAGAGTATTATTTGCGCTGGCCAACTACAATAAAGTACAGACACAGATACATACATACTATATATAATATATATCTGTGTGTATATTCCTTGCAAACAATGCTAGTATTACGACACGCTATTAAAGGTGGTGTAGGTGCGCTACTAAGTAACACGAGGTTGCTTTTGCATTCTACATTCACACACCCGGATCTTGGGAGTGGTGTGTGAGCTGCGTAACTTTGTTGGGGGAATCAAAAGTGACTCATTGTTTTATCTTCTAGTGGAAGGTAGGTAGTAAAACCTTTCAATTTCCGCACCATAAATCATTCCCTGTAAAAACGCCACCAGCAGTGCATCAAGTCACAATAAATATCAATCTTAGGCCCTTTCTCGCTTGATGATGTAAGAAGAAAATCATTGAGACCACTAGGAGTTTATGAAAATGTAATTCTTTCTCCATGACTTAAGAAGATTACTCCCCGTCTTTTCTTGTCTGCTTCATTTTTTGTGTGTAAAACAACCGCTAGTTCCTTTTAGTCTATCCACTCAAAATTGTGTGTACATAATATAAACTACAAACTAAAGCTCATACTGTCTATCCCAAACCTTATGATCGTGGACGGATGAATGGATAGATGGTAGCCACACATGGACCTGTCCAACGATAGGTGAAAGTAAACACACCAAGATGTAATTTTATCGGACATAAAACACGATTTTTTCCAGAACTGTTTTCTCTGTTCCAACGTTACTAACGCGTGAGTATTGATTCCTCGGAGTTGCGAGTATTCTTGGTTTATTGCTTTCTGTGTACTTTCAGCGGAAGATGAAAATTCATACCATCAACAAAATTGCTGGAGATGTTTGATAGATGAACCTTCCAAGATAAGTATACCCCTTGTCGTATAAATCTCGTGGAACAATCGCCTCTCCTTGCGCTACAACCTTTCATTAAGGAACAATCATTGACAAATATTGTTATAGCATTTACCCTCATTTCCATCCACAAAACTGGGTCGTAAAAGGAAATGACCATAATTGTAAATTTTATATGCCTCTAAATTCTGAAGATAATTTTTACTTGGGTTCTTTCCTTGCAGATGACAGACGGTGTGTATTAAAGGAAAAAAATACACAAGATTCGATAGTTAACCACTTCTGTACAATTTAATAGAATCTACTTCGATATTGATCGGGAAATGATTTGAAATCTTAAATTTAATAGCTTGAGACAGAATTCAAAAAGGCTTTTAAACTGAAATGATAAACGACGAGAAAGGTTAATGTCTACGAAAGGATCTTCTTCGCGCAGAATTCTATGCGGGGGTTCTTTCACATCTTAACTTCATATGACAGGGTATCTTCCACACTGCACGGAGAAAGTAAAATGAAAGGCATCTCATTCCTGAATGTGGAGTTCCCATTATATTCTGAGGGAGTTTTTCATTAAACTGCTCCGAGAAATGGGGAACTCCTGTCTGAGATTTGTGGCATGTGTTGCGGTGA
This sequence comes from Isotomurus palustris, assembly GCA_034696625.1. Lineage (NCBI taxonomy): Eukaryota > Metazoa > Arthropoda > Collembola > Entomobryomorpha > Isotomidae > Isotomurus > Isotomurus palustris. The sequence goes on along the minus strand of JAQGAD010000006.1, from coordinate 257,746 downwards.
AAGTTTTCACAAGTGTAAAGGATATTTCATTGCTAGTCTCAAAAATTAAAATGTTCCGGTTTATTGGATTCTACACTTCCGTGTTCCCACGTATCATACCATAAAATATATTTTTCCCTCTTTGCAATACGAAGCTTTACTTCATCCCTATAAAATCTACACAAACAAGAAGCAAACAACCAAGCTTATTCAGTTTCCTTCAGAATAATGGATTGCGGAACTGTAATAAATGGAAACCGAACAATACTATGAAAGCAGACATGCTTCTGATTTGTAAAAACAATATCAGTTTCCACGAACATCATTCGGTTTGTTTGTGGTTGGCGTGAAAAGCATTTCATCCTTTTGACTCAACCGGCTTGAACCATACAAAAGCTCAATGTAATCTCTGGTTTGGAATCCAATGATTCCACCGATAGGATCTTAATAGGCAGGAAAGAGAAGGGAAATGGAGAGAGTCTCAGATCAACTTTCATTTTTAATGCTTTCACTAATGAGAATTCACAATGATAGTTGTGTTTGGACTTCGCCATTTCCTTTGCGACATTGTGATGACTTCCTCAAGCTACAATACTACTCACGAGTCCACAAGTGTATTGATGCAGTTATCCATATTAGACAGATATATCACCGGAGGTACATTACAGTGTCCCTGGACTTCCATAAAACTAATCTCTTCCTCATGTTCGTTACTTCCAATGAAACGTGAAACCTAATCGAGGACGTTGCGCGTCATCGACATGAAAACAGAGCACCAAGGAACCTTAAACTTCCAGGAAAGTCACTGACTAAAAATAATATTGGAAACTGGAAACCACATTTGGTATTAAAATTCTTTCTGTATTTTTTCTTTTTCTGTGAAAAGAATGGAGAAATGCTGAAGGAAAGAGTGATTCTCAAAATGGCACACACAACTTTCCTTTCCCCGAGTTCCATCCAAATCTAATCTCTCTTTCTCTCTCCCTCATACCGTCCCCGTCTTTGCATAGATAACCCATCCATCCATCTTTCCACTCACAAAAATTCTGTTAGATCGTACACAAGTTAAGACGCTTCTGTCACTCGGTGAAAATTGAAGAAACACAATGTAATGGAATTTAAGCTCCATCACATTTCGCATTTGATTCACAAATCAATACGCTTTTATACAAATCACAGAGGTCCCACTCCGAATATTTAATGGATGAGATGGAAAAACAATCTTTATCCCAGTGAATAATCCTACTGAAATTGTTAAATCTAATCATGCTACTTACTACACACAAGCCTTACAGCACTGCATGGGAAGGCTACATAAGATATGATTAACTTCACTGAACTGCAAGCTTCAAATCGGAAATAGAAGATAGACAACGAACTATTCATGAGTGCAATATATCTTTTCGTGGAGTTCAGTGAGGTTTGTCCGAAGTGCACGCATGGATTACTTTAATCCCGGAAATAAAGGGTAGTACATAGTCAATTTAATTTGTAAATGCTTCATGGCCACCACCACATTTGCCATTCCTTTTTCCCAGAAAATTACACTGAATGAAAGTGGAATTGCCTCTTGGAAAGTGCCTCTCTCTCTCGCACATAGACACACACACACACTATATATAGCCTATAATTCAATCAGTGCATTTGGTCTATCATGTACTACCCCCTCCTTCTTCGAAAACTAATAAAACTACTGCAGATCTTTACACCAAAGACAAAAGCTAAATTCCCAAGATCTATCTGCGTCTCGCTCTGGAAATGAAAGTTCAAAGACAAATAACACGTACACGTCGTTTCTTTTGAGTTTCTGTTGCTTTAGCTATATCAATATCATGTGTATACATCTTCTCGCTACTTCTAAACTATCTCAACATCTCCGATCCGCTCTACATGTATTCTCGCAATGTTTAAGTCTGAGCAATCAAACCTTGGGTTTCACCCACTTTAATCTCACTCACCTTTGTGTCTTACAGCCTTATTGGCAACGTTCAAAGGCACTCTAGCTCTGTGTGAGAATCGTGTGGATTTACCTCTGAGAAATAATATTACTTTGATCTTAAAACATGCTTGCAACAAAAATGCGCCTTTTCCTCTTACTCTGAAACTCTGAATAAATCCAGGTCCTCAGTAGACACTTCAAAACGAATCCATCTCTGTCATCATTCAGTGTAAATGGGTTCTTTTACATCTTCATCGTATTACATTCTTGTGTAGATAGGCACGACAAGTTTGCAAACAAATGGGGCAAACTGAATCATCCATTTGATTTGTAGGTATCGCCTACAAGTCTGGTAATCTGGTAATGTGAAATCGGTTGAATCAATAAGCAGGGGGGAAAGTGGAATGAATGCCGAGTGCTTTCTTGTCTCGAACCAGCATCACTTACTTCACTTTCAGCACTCGTGAAAAGGTAAATCCGATTTCCGCTGTTTTGGGAATGCTTCTATACTTTCACTTCAATCCGTCGTCGTATCCTTTTGAGAGGATACCAAGATGATACTAACAGTGCTCATTGGGAGTGAAAGTGCTCGTCTTCCACGAGGCTGTGTGCTCCCTTCTTTATTTAGTCCTTTCTCTCTCTCCTTTATTAGTTTCCTCAACTTTTCATTCACTTCATGTCCATGTTTATGCTTTCCATTCAGCCGAACTGGATACTTCATTTCGTCTCACTCCAAACATCTCATCGGTCTTCATACTACTTCTTGCTCCCTGGCCTCTCCACCCAGTCCCCTTCACGCTCCTGTTCCAAATACAAAGACAACAGCATTTCAAATCATTCCTTAGCCACACACACATTTTCTTATTGTGTTCAATCAAATATCGAGACCAGCTTTTATGGCAAGTAGCCCAACGTGCCTTTTTACAACATCATAATGGCTCACTAAGCTTCTTAGACTAAGGCAGACACACACACATACACACGTTGCTTATATCAATAAGCTCCGCTCAGTCACATAATTCAGCGAATGCAATTTCATACGCTCCTCCAATTCTCACAAGCGAAAATATATTCAACAATAAGAGGCAGTTATATTATAGCTTTCCCAGATTAACTTTCTTCTACATATTGATTTGTTCCGACCCACCAGTAAGATCAATCAAAGCCTTTTCATTCGACATAGTCTCGTACTTCTAAGCTTCTGCTCTCACAAGAAATAATCAAGAAAACCAGCACTCTATTTACTGAACTCCTTCAGGGCACTTTTGTTATTTTGAAACAAAAGTGTACATCTGATATTGCATCCTACAAAACGTGATGGAAATATAATGGCTTCTACGAATCTCTTTTCCTACGAGTTGCTGATCCTGTGACTCTATTCGTGCTCAGCAGTTCGGCATAATATCTCCTGACTTATTTGTCCTTGCTCCACTCTATAGTTCCAAAGTAAACTCCCGACAACTGTAACCGTATGAGACATAGTGGACTTCGACGTAAGAAACTGACATGCATGACTTCTACCCTTTGGCGACCTTCCTATTCAAATTCACATTCTCTTCTTACTGCTGCTTTGATCCTTCAAGTGTGAGAGAAATAGTAAATTCCCAACTTATTATCTCACATTCTCTGCTTGTCTTCACTTGTTCCGGTTATAATTTCCTGTGATAATTCTTAAATAACTAATCAATACTGGGTTCGTTCCAAAGAAAGACTTGTTACTCATCCATACTCATCCTAATTAAGTTACGTAACATTCCAAGCGTAAGAATTAATGTCCCGAATCTTGTGTTTGCCTGAATTGAGTCTTTGAAATCTATTGTTGTGGCAGTGCAGTAATTATGTGTGCACTCCTTCATGGAGACATGCACTCGAATCATTAATTATCCTTTTTATCTGACGCAACTTACAGCCTAAGACCATCTCACCGTTAAAACTATGATTTATTAGGAATAACTAAACTCGTCAAAACCAACATGCGTAATCTATTCCAAAAATTTGTCTATTAATTGACACGGTCATTGTAAAATAATAAAATAATGAACACATATTATTAGTGACTAATATTTATAGCAAGAAATAGTACTGAATCATCATACCTTCACAATCCAAAAACACAACTCAACACACAAAACATAAAATACCCCATAGAACACTCCTAATTATCCTCCTTAAAATGATTACCTTTTTCCAACAACTTTTAACTAATTAACACAATTTCGCTGTACTTTATTACAAGAAAACTGTCACTTCAAAACCCAAATAACAGGAAAATTCGATGTAACTTTTCACAGGCACCGGTTAAAAAACAAAACTCACCGCATCAGCAGCAACAATGTTTACAAACTGAATGAACTAATGTACGTGTAATTATTATTTATTGTGAATTCTTGTATCACTTTTACCATTGGGAACACTAGAAAAAAGTTCGTGCATTACAATGCTGGGCAAAACTAAAATCACAATTGTAACCATAAAATGTATATTTATTTTACACAGAGCACATTATTAGAGAGCTTTTTGCCCAAAGATGAAATCTCTGAGAGTAGAATGTTATTTATTAGAGCATTATACCATCAGACTCACATGCACAAACAACAAGTAGCTCAAAGCTGAGAGACTTTTCCAGCCCTATGAAAATAAAGGTCTTGTTGCCTTGAGTTGCACTACTAACAAATGCTATACACACATGATCTTCATATAATAATCGTCATGTGGAGGTCTGCTGAGCAAAACACTAAGGAAATCTGGTGAAGATTATACACCTCCTCCTTCCTTCATCCATATAAGCTCCTTCGTTCACTGTGCAATGTGTTTAAAGTTCAATATATATATCCTGTGGTGGTCTAATGAAATAATGAAGCCTTTCTGAACTATAAGATGCATTTGCTGCATGCTACATTTGTCAACGCACACACATGCTTTTTTCAAACCCATTTCTTCATTCTGCTGTGAGGATGTTTGTCATCGTTTTGTTCGTAGAACAAGAGGAGATGAACATTAAAACAATGCACACCCATAGGATACTCATAACTCCAGCCAGCATAAATCTTCTATTATTGTCGTTAACGACTTTAACCACACTTGACTTGCTTCATGGAACTAAATGACATCTTACATCTCACATGCACACACACTTCCCATTTATTTATTTATTTTGACCTCTGAGCCAGTGCCAAATTGTCTACGGTCATTTTATTTTTATGAACTGGTGAAACTAAAAATATTTCATTTTCTACATTTATCTAGTTTTATACTTCTTCACACACACAACTCTTACTGCATGTTAATTAAACTTCGTAGCATATATAAGGTTGGGTAGCAAAATTAATATGCCGAAACTTGTAAGTCCAGATGCCAGATGCGCGTTGTAAGTGTAGGCTTTCCAATTTGAGGAAAACGGCTGCACTGGTACTTGCATTCATCTTAAATGATGACCTCATTGCTAAAGTTTACATTTCGGAGTTTGACTTTTCTAAGTGAAATTATGTAGACAAACCAAACACAACTTTACACACACAAAGTTAAATTTGTAGTAGCAAAATTTTGTTCGAGAGGGAAAGACAGACTCGAATTGTTTGACTTTTAAATTACCGTATGATTTTAACTACATCAGTTTGAAAATAAATCTCTCTAGCTGTGTAACATCTGCATAGTAAAACAATAGAAACTTTAAAAGGCTAAAGGTTATTACATTACAGTATAAAGTGCGATAAAGCTAAACTAGTTCATTAAACAAAAGACTCGCAATCTTGTATGTGCTCAAGTACCCTTGTTCGTTCATTCATGCAATAAATTTACCCTTCATTGTTCCATGCAAACTTTATAAAAACGCAGTTTAATCATTTTGCTAAAGGAGACCCATGGAACACACAAGGTTGTTGTTCTGCTAAAAAGAGTTTCAGTCCGTAAATGACACATACTTTAACATGTTATAAGCAAATCATATCTCTACAGACCAACTTCGTTGCAAAAAGGCAACTTCATTGAATCAAGTCGCCTAACTCTCTTCATTCAATTCATCTTCATGTTCATGCACTTAATGATCACAACCGGAGACTATTTACTATTTACTTCCATTTGCAAAATATGTTACTCTCTTCTCAAGCATCATGCAAGTGACGAAAGAAAGAAACCAGAATTCGCATCTTGGTTTTAAGTTATAAACCATGAATCCCTCGTACAATATGTGTGTGCTGTGGGTAGAATATCCGTCCAACTATTTATTCCGTATTCCATATTGCTCAATGTACACCAAACCATTACCATTGCATGTTCAGCTTAAAAGAATGTATCGCATACTTATCAAACTCTCCAAGAATTACAAGAGTTACAACTTACAAGTTTTAAGACTTGCATTTTCTGCACACATGAGTGAGCACAAGTTATCGTCTGAAGACGAACATTTCAACAAAATTCCAAACTGCAAAGCTGCATTCATATTATATGCACACGCACACATCACGAAAACCCCCGTCATCCTAAGCAGCGGAATTGGGGAGCCTCTAGAGGAGTTTTGCACAATATGAGGAACATTCTACCCTGGAATTTCCACAGATGCTCATCCACTCTCCCCGAATAAACAGGACTCTACTTGCTACTTTTTATCACTTTCCAATTGCATTTCCACAAAACTGGGACTGGGTGGAAGTAATAATGTTCCACTGCTACACTTATCTCAGTCCTGGAGAATGCCACACGTCTTTTTCATTTTTATCATTAATCATGGTCACCCTCAGTTAATAATCGTCACCGTCATTTTCTCCATCTGCAATGCATCTTAAAAGCAAACCATGAGTAAAATGACGATCAGAATTATAATATCGTCATTAAGAGTTGTGGGCACGTGGATAAACACTCCGTCCACATCCTAGAGCCATTGAGGTTTTTGCTCCACTCGGCACTCCGTCGTGAGAAAGAATCCACACAGCTGAGACGTAAACAGAGACACACAGGCGTACGTGCTGTTTTGCTCGCCTTCCTTCACGCTGAATTCCTTCGCTGCACCTGCGTAATTAAGCGTAAGTGGAGGTTACGCTAAGGGTCGTAGGGGAGTAGGGGGTGGGGGTGGGGTGTGTACGGGTCTGGCCCACGTGGATGCCGTGAAACGGAAGTGAGTGAGAGAGGAATGAAAGGAATAAAGGGAGGCAGTGGAGTCGGACGGACGGACGGACGGAGGGACGAGTTGAGTCAAATGTCAAAGTTGAGGGACGCCTCTCCTCCCTTTCCTCTTTCTCCGTGAGTGTTCTGTTTATGCAGGTGGTGTTCCCTGGAGAAAGTCGTCAGTCGTGTTCCTCCTCCTCGCAGCAAACCTTCTTCTCCTCCATGTGGCTCCTTCCTCATCATCAACATCTTCATCTCCGACAATTAGTTTTGTAGTCACCATGTTCTCCACAAGTGTCTCCTTCTTTTCTCCACCAAGTCGCACTCCCCCTGGTAAGTCATTTATTTCCATTCCTACACATTTTGCAAGGTACTTAAGCGTTCTGATTAGGGGGGTTGGGCTTGTGGTAAACTTTAATGACTAGTCATTAAGGATTGGAGCCGTTTGAGGGACTGTTGTGTTGAAAAAAGAGCTTTGAATAGAAACATATTGCAGACATTAAATTATTGGACTTGGCGTACACAACAATTGCAGGATGTTATTTAGAACGAGTGTTTAGTGTCTGACTGTGTTAGGATTGGGTATTTTTAACATTATTATTCGTTTGGGACGTGCTTTAGTAGGTACTTAAGTGTATGGTTGAGTTTGTAGTGATTGTGTGATAATTAGTGTGAGGCATAAGATAGCGAGCGCATTGCAAATCGGCAAGGACATTAGGAAATGGTAAAAGTTGGGTGGGAAATTGGCATAGTCCCGGTTTGCTCTGCATGCGAGTGCTATCATTTCTCGGATTCTGTAATAACCCTAGTCATTATGGTATCTCCAAAAAATGCAGGCCACAGGCATACAGGATTTCCACATAAAGTCAAAAGTGAAGAGTTTCCACGAAGCTGGCATTCAGAGGAAATAAATGTCACGGACAAGATGTGGTTATCTGTAGTCTCTCGCTTTCTCTCCCTCCGTCAGTCAGTTTAGAGTTAAAGAGAACAGAACCAGTTAATCCCAAAATTAGATCATAGAAGCCTTTCATTTCTCCATGACTTTTTTAGTTTCGCTATTTCCTCTCTCTCTAGAACTTCTATAGTTGTCAGTATTGAGTATACTGTGCCTTGTGTGCGTATATCTATTTGTTTTTCTGTATTTTGGCCAACCAAAACCAGCACGAGCTCTTCTCTCTGAATTATTACCGATTAGGAAACCTTTGTGGAGAACCAGGCTCTTCTCTCCTGTGTGGAAGATCAGTGGAAATCTATTTCACACACAGCGAGAGAATCCCTATGTGACATAGCTGTGTGACTTTTGCAATGGTGAAGTTAATATTTCCCTAAGTTGATCATGAATAAACACCATTATATTCCTTTATGGATGAAAGGAAACCTGTAAATTGTTGGTGCTTTTCGATAACTAGTCAGATTGTGTCACCTTTGGCGTGGTTCTATTAACAACAACCAGTCATAAATGTGGAACTGACTGAGTGGTTAGAAGTAAACTCACACAACAGCTAATGGAAATAACTTTTAGTCTCAACGTGCACCTGGAAGAGAACTTACCGATCTGCGTCGTTTGCTTGTGTGTGAACTTCTCGTAATTTAATCTCTTCACACTTTCTTCACTAACCTTATCTTTCCTTTCGGGTACTTTAGTCATTTATGGTGTGTGGCTTGTTCTCTAAAAGACCTGGATTTTTATCCTCACTTTTATTCAACTGAGCTCACAAGTATTTCATGGAAAAGTTTTTTCTGGCAAAATTTGGGACTTGAGATTTCCTTGCTGGAAGTTTCCAAAGTGAGTAATAAAGGATCCGGTTTCCAGCTTATTCAGCTGGATGCTGCCAAGCAGTTTAACATATTATGCTTAGTGTTTCAATTTTTCCCTATACTTTCAACCTAGCAAAAATTTTGTTTAGTCGTAAGCAAGTGTGTGTAAGTGTGTACGTACTTGTCACATTAAAAAAATGTGTAATGGCTTTTAAAGCTAAAAGCTACATTTAACGTTTAGATTTTAGGACTTAAGCCTGAGCTTTCTGAACTACCCACCAATGTCGAACAAAAACAATTATTTTGAAAGAATAGATACAATGGAAATTGGAGTGGTGAAATGGCTGAATTCGAATCCAACCAAGTACACGTCAATAAATAATAACCGGAATCAACGGGATAATGATCGATATTGCATGTACGAACAAAAGTTTTTCATACGTAATACAAGGATATCGATTCTTATTGACAGCATCTATCCTTGAGATTGCAAGGAAGCAGAAAGGTTCATAGATTCAATTCTAATTCTGATTCGCCATCGTCACCTACCCCGGCACAGTTAATTGTCTGTATAGTAAGAGTCTTCTCTATCTAGATGATAGCATGTGGGTCTTAGAGTCTTAGTTAGTCCATAACATGAGGCTTAGTTGCAGTCTCACAGTCTCAAATCTCAAATGGAACGATCTCAAGACAATATAAGTACTCATTACCATACTCTTCGTCCTCATTACTTATTACAAGAAGGAGCTAACTAGCTCCATTAGATTTCCACATCCCCTGCTACGGCTTTCTTCCTGTAAATCGTGTGTTGAAAAATCTAGGATTCCCTTTCTCCTCATTCTAGCTCATCTTGCTGCATTACAGTCAATTAATTAAAGTGAAGTGGCACTTTGTTTGGAGTATACTTTCTCTTCCTAATATTTGGGTACACAGGTTGACAGTGAAGTTGGGAATTGGGAATGCTATCACATTCCGGCGATCGACTTGGCACGAGTTCCTTTAGGTGAAAGTCGGCATGGAACCGAATCCGGGTTACCGCCGAGGGTTGTAATATTGTGTGCGTAAAAGCTTACTTTGTCATGAGGTGATACGAAAATACTACCTGATGAAATGGTGTGGGCGCATGTCTTTATCGTTTTAAATTCCTTTGAGTTTGCAGCCCCGTGAAAGATATATTTCAAGTCCACAAGTACCTTTGACCTTTTCCAAGGACCATCTATTTTACTCAGAACCATAAGTATACACTTACTAGTATTCTGGCACGGCTCGAATTGCGTCAATCTGTCTGCCAACTTTCACCCTCACATCATACGTATCCCATAGTACAATGGAAAGTTTACGTCTGTCAATCCTTGAATTACTTCTTCGCAGTATTTTCTGACAATCTTCCAGGCGTCATATTATTTTCAAAATAAGGTTACTGTTAATAGGTATAAATGATGATCGGAGTTTTGGAATTTGAAATCTTTACACTGGAAAAGCTGTCTGAAAAGAAGCAGAACTTGTGACGTATAATAATAATTATACCAGTCTTATCAAAATGTTCGTTTATCATAAAACTTCGTAGTTCCTGGAAAGTATGAAAGTTTACTTTAAAACGTGGCCCAAAAAGACTAATAACCTCTTGTAATTTAAACATCTGATTTTCGTCTGTAACAGGTGTCTTTTTCGTAGGATGTGAGTAAATAAATAGTAGTGCAATATGCAGACAGTTATATTGTGAACGTGAAGTGAAGTATTGGTGTGATTGAGATATCGCAATCGTTTCCACTGTGTCGCAATTTTGCATGGGGAATTTTTATGAATTTTATGAAAGTAGACTAATCTTGACTGTGTATCGCGGTAAATCAGAAAATCTTGTGATTCAGCGAAAGGAAACTCATTGTCAGTAATTTACGAAGGTGTGAATATGACTGTAAAGAGACGATGGAAGCAAAATTCCTGAAAACTACGGCATATATAATAAATAAATAATTAGCAGTAGGGATTCACACGGCTGTGTTCAGTAACAGCTTCAAGCAGGAGAAAAGCATGTGTTCAATGTGTTCATTAACAATTTAACACATTAGAAAGAGAGTAGGTAAGTACTGGAGAACTGTGAGCTGCTACATCGGCTTAACACAACAAACCATGGGAAAAAGATGAGAATTCTCTGCCCTGAAGAAATAAGCAATGTAAGCGTACACAAATACCAATTGACATTGTATTCCCAACCGTTGCCTGTGACAGTCTTGTAGAAGGACTAGATTACTGATTAATTTTATTTTTTGTGTCAGAAGAGGATAGTCCAAATGTGCTACAAACACGAGAACGATAGTTTCTGTTCTGTACCTAATTATATACATGTTCACTTTTGCTCACTTGAGTGTCCTGTTTCTTATTTGTATTGATTACCTCTCATTTACTTGTGCAGGCCCATGGACGAATCTAATAATCAAGTATTCTTACGGCTTATGCAATAGAAGTTGAAGCCTGCGAGGAAATTATGGACTGGGGCGAACACATAACAAATAACATATTATTTATCGTCGCAATCAATGCAATATTTGAAGATAACAAGACTCGCGTGAGTAACTGAATAGAAATCAAGAATAAGGTAGAAAACAGATTTTACGTACGCAATCAAGATGCTGACCAAAGAATACCGGATACCACTTCCCCTCACCGTGGAGGAATATCGCATCGCTCAGCTCTACATGATAGCCGTGAGAACAATTTGTATAATAGGGATTCTGTATTAAAACCTGATTGCCTGTAATACTCTCGTCTTTTTATAATTACAGAAAAAAAGTCGAGAAGAGTCGAAAGGTGCTGGAAGTGGAGTTGAAATCATAGTCAATGAGCCATATGAAAACGGGCCTGGAGGGAATGGACAGTACACTAAGAAAATTTATCACGTAGGAAGCCACTTACCTGGGTGGTTCAAAAGTTTACTTCCCAAGTCAGCGTTGACCGTCGAGGAAGAAGCTTGGAATGCCTACCCATACACTAAAACTCGTTATACCTGCCCATTTGTTCAAAGATTTTCCCTTGAAATCGAAACTTACTATTGCGCTGATGCTGGTCATCAAGAAAATGTCTTTAGATTGTCAGGATCCGATCTCAGAAACAGAGTTGTTGGTTAGTATTTGCTGAATTTATATCCAAAATGCAGCATTACAGAACAATCGTTAACTAAGATTCGTTTGTAGACTTGATCGATGTCGTTAAAGATCAACTTCATGGTGCTGATTATGTGAGAGACGAAGATCCGAGAGTATATGCGTCTCAAAAGACTAGGCGAGGTCCATTAACTGAAAACTGGGTCGATGATTATTGGACAGAATGCAAGGTGAGTGCACAAATGTTAATTCCATCGTACCATTTGTGGAATTGATGAACAAAACTACAACAGACGTCATTCCTTTCAGGGCAAACAAATGCCACTTCCTAACGGGAAAGCAATAATGTGTGCATATAAGCTTTGTAGGGTAGAATTTCACTATTGGGGAATGCAAAGCAAAATAGAAAAGTTTATTCACGACATAGGTGAGTGTTACTGATTTCTCTAGAGATTTGTACAAAAACAGTTTCATATGAAGAATTTTAATATAGCGCTGCGTAAAACGATGCTACGAGCCCATAGACAAGCTTGGGCTTGGCAAGACGAGTGGTTTGGACTTACGATGAGCGACATTCGAGAAATCGAGAGACAAACTCAAGAAGCCTTGAGAAAGAAGATGGCTCAGGGACAAGATGACGAAGCTGAAGATGAGGACGATGAGGATGAAGGAGCCATGAAAGACAGTGGTGCAGACACTCAGTCATACATCTCTAACAAATCGGACGACAAAATTTCCGTTCGTAGTTCTGAGTGGACTGCACTTACATCCGCGAATGTTTCTGCCAAAGATAATAAAAGTAGTAGCAGCAGTAGTTGTGATGAACCAACCCAGTTTTCTAATCCCACACCAGTGAAAGTAAAAATAAGTGATTTAAGTGATTCGTCGAAGAATGAAGTTCAAAATGTAGTGTCTCAGAAAGAAAACATGGCTCCTAGTTTGATCTTAACGAAAAGCACGACAAATCTAAATTCGCCAGGATCAAAGTCGAATAAAAGTTTTGAGCTTATGGGACCTTGGAAGATGGAAGGTTTGATGAAAAAAGACAGTGAAGACGAAGAAGGAAGTGATGATGAATTCTTCGATTGCTTAGGTAAGATTTCCAACTTTTCGGAGCTTGATTTCCCTATTCTTATTTGTAAATTTCAACTTAAAGAGTTGAACAAACTTTCTCATGTTTGAAATTAGCTCTCTCATTCGATTAAATTAATCAAAAATGAGTGTCAGCAAACTGTATTATCCGAATGACTCATTAAACTAATTTTTTCAGATAATGATGACGCAGTTTCTTTAACTAAATGGAGCTCTATGGACTTAATTCCACAGAGTGACGAAACATCGCTTCGTACTGAGATAAAGAAAGGTGATACATTACGTAAAATTTTACGTACTTTAATTTAAAGATATTTGTTTGTTACATTCGAATTTGATGTGCAGACGACAGCATTTTTAGCCAACCGTTCCTGCAAAGAGTGACAACCGAGCGGGAGAGAGTACAAAAGAGTTTAGTGAGTAGAGGCAGCGTGGAAGCGTCGTTACCAGGTTCTCCAACCATAACTAGAGGCATGGATTCTGCTGGGTCGACCTCTTGTAGTACGACGGTGCTATGCTTAGTCCTGCACGCTGGAAGTGCATTGGATGCCACTGTAGATCTTCCAGCCAAGAAATCAGATGTTACTACGTTCAAGGGCGCATTCGAATCTGTGATAAGACAACATTACCCAACTATGATGGGACATGTGGGAATTAAGCTGGTTCCATGCCCATCAATATGTACTGATGCGTTGGGCATATTATCAAGGTAGTACCGAAACTTATCGGCTTTACAAGTAAATTGCATGAAAAGATGAAACTGACTTCAAGGGTTGTTTCAGTTTAAGTCCATACAGCTTCGACATGTATGGAACTGGAGATAGCCCGCAAATGACGCACGAATCAGTACCCATAGGGGCAATTCCTTTGATCTCCACTTCTCAAGTTGAATATGCAGACGCAGTCGTGAAGACTGTCTCAGCCGCTAATCAAGTCTACCATGACTTTTTGAAATCTGAGGAAGGCCAAGGATTTAACGGGCAGATAGTGTTTATAGGGGATGCCATGGGATCTCTTTTGGGTTATGACGCCTTGACAAAATATTCTTGCTCAGGGCAATACTCAAATGACGATGACGTACCTCCAAGTCCAAGCACTACAGGTACACAGGAACAAATCCTATTTAATTCGAGATGTTTTGTATTAACTCTAACGTCTTTAGGTCACGGGGCGGATCCAGATCATCTTCATGCATGCAACTGTCCATCCAGTAGTGCGAGACGTCGTTCTTCTTCATCAGCCAGTGATTCAGGAAATGTAAAATTGGATTTCGATGTCGCGGATTACTTCATGTTTGGTAGCCCTTTGGGTTATGTCTTGGCTAATAGACGAATACAGTCGGGTGACAGACATTGTAATTATGGCTTCTAATTCTTCTTTAAGCTCCTTAGCATAGTTATTCTGCATTGAACTGACGTGAGGTATATTTTCTACAGTGCCATGGCCCAGACCTTGCCAACAAGCCTACAATCTATTTCATGCAACGGATCCTCTAGCTGCTAGGTTGGAACCTCTGGTTTCAGCTCGTTTTTCGTCTATTCCTCCTGTTAATGTTGCAAGGTATACCAAGTATCCACTTGGAGATGGAATGCCCTATCACTTGCGTAAGATGATAACCATATTCATACTTTCCATTATGCTAACCACAACGAACAAGAAATAATTCCTTTGTAAATGTGACCAAAAATGCCTGCAGTTGAAAGCATTCAGTGCAATCCGCATTTGTTTTCGGATTCTGGAACTGGACTGAGTACTCTCAACCCAAACTGTGCCAGACGATTATCAGATATTAGCATTCAAAGTGGGATGTCTGGATTAAATGATGCGCTATCTTTGCAAAGCATTAATGAACGTAAGGATATTCGAACGTATGAATGTACTATATTAAAGTCCGGAAGATGTTCATCTTGATTTCTTGTAATTTATCCAGTGTCCCAGAAGTGGTGGGGCAACAAACGGATCGATTTCGCTTTATACTGTCCTGAGGCTCTTGCGTCATTTCCATTGCATTCGCTTCCGCACTTGTTCCATGCTAGTTATTGGGAATCTACAGATGCCATCGCATTTATTCTTCGACAGGTCAGTCGTTTGAGAGAGTTGGCCAATAGTTTTAAATTAGAGTATTTTTGAGAAAATATGAGCTGCACTGAAGAATGTTCTAATCGTTTTGCTCTTGCCTATTGCTCTCAGAACTTGCAAAAATTTATTGCAAGTTTTGCGGTCTTGCTTCCAACAAGCAAGACCGTTTAAATTTCTTAACTGTGTTGTGTGTCTTGGAAACGAGCCAGGGCAATATAATTTAATTTTCCCTTGTGTGCATTAAGTAGTAAGTTCAGCATTTCAAGGACTAACAAGTTTAATTTTCCCCTAGATTGGATTTCACGAGTCTAGTTCTCATTTACACCAGGATGACAAAGATGTTCGAGTTTTTACTCCCAATCAACCTAGAGAAAAGTGGATTAAGAAGCGAACATCAGTCAAATTGAAGGTAAATCTTTTATTCGACAGGATATAAAACTGACGATTTAAGTGGAAACTACTAGATCTGTAAATAATTGTCATTCTAATATTAACAACTTTTTGTAGAATGTGGCTGCTAACCACAGAGCCAATGACGTCATTGTTGCAGAAGGATATTCACAAGTCCTTAGAGCTAGATTTATGTATGGACCTCTTGATATGGTAGCCCTAACGGGAGAAAAAGTGGATATTTACGTGATGAAAGATCCCCCAATGGGAGAATGGAGTCAGTTAGCAACTGAAGTTACTGATAAAAACGGACGAGTTTGTTACACCATCACTGAGGATAAGGCTATGAGCTACGGAATTTATCCTGTGAAAATGGTTGTCAGGTGTGTTTATTTATCTATATACTAAGTGATGCCAAAATCTCAGTCAGTGTTTTATCATGACTTTTTTCATTTAAGGGGGGACCATACATGTGTGGATTTCTTTTGTGCTGTGGTTCCTCCCAAGACTGAGTGTGTTGTGTTCAGCATAGACGGTTCTTTTACAGCCAGTGTATCTGTTACTGGCCGTGATCCAAGGGTCAGAGCTGGGGCCGTAGACGTTGTAAGGTGCGATACGCGGAGTCAAATTTTCATTTGAGAAAAATAATACCTTGTAATTTTGATATTACAGACATTGGCAAGAACTTGGCTATTTAATAATATATGTCACTGGCCGTCCAGACATGCAACATCACAAAGTTGTTTCGTGGCTGGCTCAACACAACTTTCCTCATGGTCTAGTTTCATTTGCTGATGGTGTGTCCACAGACTTCTTAGGCCACAAAGCAGATTACTTGAAATCTCTAGTCCAGGTAAATAAAGACATAGATATATTCATAATTCATCACTAAAATATTGGACCTTAGTTTTTAAATTATTCGTCAATTTCTATTTGTAGGATCACAGACTGATCATTCATGCAGCGTATGGCAGTAGCAAAGACATCAGTGTGTACTCGTGTGCTTCGGTTCCTCCCGACCGAATCTTCATCGTAGGAAAAGCGTCAAAGAAACAGCATGCATTAGCTACTGTCTTGACTGATGGTTACTCAGCTCATCTTATCGGACTTCAGGCTCATGGGGGTTCTAGACCAGCTCATGGAAATGCAAGAATGGTCATTCCACGTACCTACTTTGGACTTCCTGGTCAGCCATTGGCCATTCGACGACGAAGGTAATTTGTCTGAGACTAAGCACATGTATACAATTGACATCTGCTTCTTCACACTCCACAATTGATGAAACTATTAACAGGTCCGCAAAGAGAACAACTAGTTATCCTGTCATGAGTTCTGGATCTGACTCTGGAGGCGGCAGTATTTCCCTCACTGGCATCAGTGGTAGAGGTGTATCGCCCCGAAGACCTAAAGCAAGTCTATCAACGTTCCCAAGTTAATCCTACTTTTAATTTGAGACCAGCTAGACATCCAATATGTGTGTGTACAAAACTCAGTAATACTGTGTACCGTAATTTTCGGATATGGTCAGATTATGTCATGTCATAAGTACTTAGAAAGACCTGAAACGATTCATATATATATTGACCTATACCCATACGTGATTTGTACTTCTATACACTGAATATATTTCGTGCAAAGTAGACACATCCAGATTTAACAGGGATTTAAATGTATTGTGGTGTGATAAAGGCTATTCTCTTCCTAGTCGAGGCTGACGACTTCTTGGCATTCTGGGTATAACTATTAGACAAATTTGATTTTATCGACATCTGAAGATTAACTTGATTTATTTGAATTCTCATTTTAAAACTGTTTACCGTATTTCAATTACAGTGCCCCTCGATCCTACTGAATCAACTATTCTGATCTTTAAGCCTGCCAAAGTTGACAATTACATTTTTAAGATCTGCCAAAGAAATTCTTCTGCTGAAGCCAGACCTTATACTAACTGAATGCCAAAAACTTTCCTGTCCGTTTCGAAGTATTAATGTCCAAGTATTAGATGACACGCGCAGCAGTACTGTACGAAGGAATGAGAAGGTTTATCCACTTTCCATTGATCGCTATAAAGCTGTGTATATTATGTGAACGTACTTTCAAGTACTTTCTGAACTTCGAATTATTTCAACGTTCAGTTCATTAATTTTTTAATGTAAAAGGTGGAATATTCAAGTTGGGGTACTCGATTAATGATTAGAGTATTTTCTCTATACGCCGAGATATTAAACTCCAAGCCAATTTACGAAAGTCTTATAGTTAGTTAGTCATGAATGGAATATGTGTGATACGTACGTAGTTGCGAGATAATATTTTAGAAACGCTCTTCTGCTGCTGTCTCTTCTGTCACTCTACTGGCAATTAAATTCAGTGAGATCTAAACTTCTTCTAGGCAAAGTTCCGATGTTCTATTTAATACATGTAACATGTCTACACTATTATGACTGTAGGAGCTGAGCTCACTATATTGGAGTCGAATGAAGTATGCATTGTAGATTTTAGTGTGTTATCTGAAAGCCAATAAGGAGAGTATTTTAACTGTTCCTCAAGAAATTCGCAGATTCTCCACGCTGACGCTTCAGCTGTGCAGTCTAATTTCTTATCAATACCAAACTCATAGTGGTTTAGTGCCAACCTCTTAACCTCTCACAACAGCTTGTGTCTGTACCCAGGTTATCAATTTTGACCTACTTCAACTGTCATTTAGAGACAAGACAATTTATCTTAATTCAAGATGTGTGTTTAACTATAATGTTCGCAACCTAGTAATATACGAATTGAGGCAACAACACGTAAAAGTACAAGAATAAGAATGAGAACCAAGATGTGCTAAATTATGAGTGACGAAACCCAAACAGCGTGCAATTTAATACTTATCGTTTATACACTTAGTTAGCAATCATCTAATCTGTATTTTAATTGTATTTTACTTGCAGAATATTCATTACACCGTCAAACATAATTATTTACATTTGAAAATGCTCACATTAGTTTTATCAGTTCTTTTTTACGATCCGATCTCTAGTCTACTCAGCAGATAAAAAACTTCATTTTGCTATTAGCATTATGCAGGGCTGTGGAACCTATACAGCGGAACATTATTATTATGAAACAGCCATAAAAGCAAAAGCTTATTGTCCTACGGTTCCGCTGCATAATTAGTGTCCTGTAAATCCCTTACAATTTTAGATTTTACATCAACATCGAAGCTTTTAGGTTTGTATTTTACACTCATCGATTTTTTGTGTCGCGCGTAGCTGTAGCCCATAATTATTACAGTATAATTTTAATTTTTTACTTTGGTTTTTACACATCCCAAGAAGTTACTTTGGAGTGAAATGTGCAATCATGCTAATCAAAAGAGCAAAGGCACACGGGTAGTGAACGTAGTATAAGCGAATACTTGCTGTGTAGAGTTTAAGCCCTCGTGGTGGTGGGTATGACATGTGGTGCTATTTAATTGTAAGTATTCAATCAACTTTAGTGATGGAAGTGGAGAATTTAGTTTTGTGTATTGAAAATACGTCCTCTGTCTTCCTTTTATAATTTAAACTGTCGAGTGGAAGAAGCTTAATAAAGTACAGTAAAATGTTCCAGAGACCACTTGAGTCTGTTCTTAAATTAGTGGGAAGACTCATGACTGTTATTTTGTAAGCACTACATCTATTAAATCTATTTACTAGGTTCTCGCAAGAATTCTCGTTTTATTGTATTCTCGGAGTTTACAAACTCGTATTATTACTCCACAGGAGAATATCCACAGTGCAATCTCTAAGAATCTTTCGTGTGAAAGGGTAAAAGAGTTTCTGAAAATACAGTACCGTTTTGAGTGTTGTGTATTTTATCTCCACTGCGGAGAAAAACTGATCGTTTGAAATAAAAATTAAGATGTGTCGTTCGTGAAATTTCTTCTTCTTGCATTTCAGAATCGCTTCACAGTTCATTAAATCGCAAATTTCTTCTTGATAGGCCATGTGTTTTGTATTTCCTCAATCTTAACTTCTACAAGTTGAACCTCCTTGTTGAATCTTAATTAATACAATAGGACAAAGGGCAAGACTGCGTGACCGTGACCTTTATCAAAAAAGTAATTATAGCGGCAGAAATCTCACAGCATCCTTAAGATTTAAGAGCCGTCGATTAAGCTACCTTTCACAGTGAAAGCCAAACCTTGAGCAGTTTCACCGCAAACCAAGTTACCCTATTCATCCTTCCTCATTAAGTCTGTTCTGATGAAGGCATTTCTCAGTTCATTAACGAAGGACTAAACACCTAAACCCGAATGAACCTCATTGACAGGGACCATCACCATCGTCACTATCTCAACCGTTGTCTAACTGTGTAATGCGTGTAATTTTCCCCTCCTACGCTATTCATCTTATTAAGTGGTGAATTTAATTCTTCCTTGAAACATCCGGGTAACTCGTGTGTGGGTGCATTGCATCCAATTTGGTACATAAAGATTCGCAACTTGTAACTCAAGTCACACTTCCAGCAACCGGGCAATTTGCCGTTGATTAAGTTCCCAATTCTCTTAAGATTACTGTCCCCTGTCCTTGTGTACAAAACACTCAGCTTCAGGTCTCCACAGCCACAGCACTACGTGTCCTTACCAAACCACAGTGGAATGCTGTAAGACAATCGATCATACACAGCAATACTACTACTACTGACTGACAACAAGCTTTCTCCGGCCTAAATCTAATGAAAAATTCCTCCTCCAAGATTCCCTATGTATTCCTACATTTACACGCCACTCAATTCTCTCCTTCTCAAAAGCTTATGGCCTAAGGTTTTTATGATATCACAGACTCCATTACATTTGAAGTATGAAAGCATCACACACGATTTGTTTCACGACCGATTAGAATAGGGTGAAATGTATTGCAAATCCATGAGTCGACTGTGAAATAAATCTTGTCCTCATTTTGTCACTCAATCAGGTCGTTTAATACTTCAACTGAAGAGATTCCTCCGTGGGTTGCGGAGATGCGAGCAAGTATAATATTGGCTTCAGTTACAATATCCTACTTGGCCAGAAAATGCACTAGTGGAGAAAGCTCTCCTTGAGTCTAGATTCTAGAGCACAAGCTGTAGTTGCATTAGATGCTTTCTGCATTCATTCGTGTTTGAGATAGAAAATGCAGTTGTGTTCTTCTTTGAGGTACTTTCCTTCGCAGTTTACAAATCTAGAGATATTTCATGTGTCAGGGTGGATATAATGAAGGAGAATACTTAACAGCTCTTTCCCTCAAGAAGTGACAGATATATTGAGCTTAGAACAGATACCACTGATTGCTGTGTCCAAAGCTTTTTCTTTTAGTAAACTATGCCGTATAGTGTTGGCCCTCTACATCTCTTAGCTGCCTTTATTTCAGTTCAAGGTGATGTGTCTTCCTGTTCCACTTATGCTGACTCGTTACATCCCTACGGTCTATTTCTGAGAGATGACTTTGGTTCCGTCGTGTTGTTTATCGGTTTCTCCCTACTCACACAACTTCTCGCAAATCACAGGATAATTAATAAAATTGATATTTATCATCAATCAGGAATGGGCCTCCAAAATCCACACGCCAACATTTCCATCCTTCTTAAATAGGTCATGCCGTATGAACTAAATGCCCGAATGGCCGGAAATGGCTTAAGTGTTGTGAAAGTAGCCACAACATGAGGTCCAATGCAACTTAAAAGATCTCGTAAAAACCTTTTAAGAAATAAAAGATCCTCAAGTCAAATTATTTCCACGTAATAACGCATTTATTGATATCACATTAACTTTACAAACAAATTGATGTACATTATTATCCTAAAGACATGATAATTAGAATCGCCAGTTGAATAAATATTTTTAAGCAAAATTACTACTAACCCAACTATTTTATTACTAGAGTATATGTGCTATGCATGAGTATACGTATCTTATCCACGATAACCTCAAAAATACAGTTTCAGTTGACTTCTTAACTTACATAAGTGTTTACACAGTTTACGGGGATCTTAACCTTAGCTAAAGGAGTTCACATTTAACATTCCATCGTGGTTACTGATGATAATTAAGAATCTGTTGGCAATACAGGTACCCACAAACTTTTCTGCCTGACATATATATATATAAATACTAAATTCATTAACTAGATCTTACCTATTCAAAAATTACAGCACCATTTGACAGTCTTCATCACGAGTTACCTAAAACAATGAAGAGACTTGGATTAAATAGACGATGCTTAAGCTAGTTTGGTCAACGTGTACACCACAACAGACGACGCTAAAGGTATTTACGCCCAAGGTACATTAATTAGGTACACACAAATCCACAGTTTTAGTTGTTGGAGGAAGGTACACACAATAATTGGCCTTAATTAGGTATACAATAAGTCTGAGTTGTAAACTTTAGTACATCATTTTCTCATTCGTATCATACACGACCACGCACAAATCCCTGGAAATCCTACAAAAGAGGATCTTTGGATATTCACAACTCCATCTTCCATTCAAAGGACTTTCATGATGTGCTTGAATTTCCAGTCATTTCTCCGAACTCATTATAAGCTGGGACTTGGAACTAGCTACGAAGAAGCCGTGGAGATTACATTTCTAATTATATTTGTGAAGTTTAATAAGCCAACAATAAATAGGAATAACAAAAGGATTTCAGTGATGATGCACCTTACACTTACACACAATAAAACTAGAACAGAGTATATGTAAATTCATAATGATCACGGTGTTTATCGACTAGAAGAGTTTCGTGCGGATAAATAAATAGTTTCGTATTTTGTGGTGAGCAGGAAGCTCAATACTAATTGACAGACATTATCAAACTAATCAACTGTATTAGAAGACTGAATTCTATCCTGATTGGCTGTAAACTGACGCACTTCCATTCTTCCATTCTGACCCACTTTCGGAAGATTTGTTAAAAGTCTAATGCGTATTATAGAAATCGCACTTTCTGCGAGCAAAACAGCAATAAATTTGATTTACATGAGGATACAAGCCAAGAGGTCCACGTAACCAGCACGTAGTCTGTCAAAGAACTTAGTTTGAGAAACAAAATTCCACTGAGACTATGGAATTTTATTCTCCAAAACAACTTTGAATCATAATAACACAAATAATAGAAACTAGTGTCAACTCAAGTCAATTGTAGTTTTATAAATGTTCACTTCGAAAAGCTCGAACATATCGAGTTCATAAGCGGGCACATATTTTACTTTACTAAAAGATATACAGACTACGAATCACGGGCTTTAAGAGCTGGCTTTGCCACAAATTCCTAAAGCTCTATTTTAAAATACTTTGGCAATCTTAATCACAGGTTGTACCACTACATTCTATTAGCACCCTACTTAATCTGCTTTTTTCATAAAAAGCATTGATCGGTAAAAGTACGATTTTACAGTTACATCTAAGATTAATTCAAAGTCTCTGTAAACACTTGTATCCTTAATGTGAATTTTATGTCGGATTCCTGCTCCTTTGAAGTTGCTTAATGTTAAATTTTGAGTGATGTGATGATTTCTATTACAAACAACTTTTAAATTGACTATCAAGAAATATACAACGTTGAATCTGGTTACATCGAGTTCTTAACTATTCATCTTTTACGCCCATTCCTACCTATATAGATAAGTTTAGGTTAGAATTGAAACATAGACACCTACGAAAGGTTAATAAATAATGCTACACCCGGAATATGTAATATATATTCTCTTTGGTTATCAGATCTCTGCTCTCCTAATCACACCGTTACATAACATTGGCATATGCGTTGTGGCTCCAGTGATTCTTGGCCTTATACTTTACTAAACTACTTTAGCTTAAATAATTACTTAGAGATAGAAGATGTGCTTTCCATTCACCAAACTTTCTGCAAGTAATCCACACATTCAACTCAGCACTGTCAGCACACAGCCAACTTCAAGGTGAATATGAGATTCCCAGACGAACACACACGCCAGCATTCAATTTTTGTTTTACTTGAATAGCTACTGTTACTAAGTTCTGCTTTAATACTGATTCCGATATTAACTAATTGTACGATAACATAGCTAACAAATAGCTAAACCTTCCAATTAGTAGCAACGAGTCCTTCAATTACCATTCAACATGCAGTATGGAAATGTATAAACGACAACCATTCATCGTTCCCTTTATCCGCCTACGGAATAATATAATACACGACGAGGTTTGGTTCCCTGATGACTTACAGTCTATTAGAGAGAACGGTGCGATTGCAACAAACCAATATCATAGTAAAAATGCAATATATTACGTAAAACCCAAAGAAATAGAAACGTCCAATCTATAATCTAGATAGCTGTTTGAATGCATGACTGAGGTTTGGTTTTATGATGAATCATAGGTTCAGTTATAGTCATTCCTAAATTAGGACTCAATTTAGAGATCTTAGGAGCCGTGAGATGATTTGGTGATGGGTTTCTCGAATGAGAACTCCCACTACTTTGATAAGGAGATTCCGTTGAAGATTGTTTCGAAGAATGGCAGGTTGACAGGACGATTCCACTGTCATTAGTCTTGTGAGAAGCATCACTGAAGTTCGAATCTTGTCGGAGATAATTCTTCTGAAGGGGAGTTCCGCCGACAATTCCATTCTGCTGAATGTTTCCATTGGTGAGGACGCTGTGGCTCCCACTGACTCTCCCACCAGCCTGATTACTTCCAACAGGCCCTCCCACATCCCCTCGTCCCGTGTTATTAGTCGGCCCACCTTCTCCCCTTATAATTCCACCCTCACCCGCAATCCCTCCGTTCATCAATCCGATGTCCGACATGCACAATCCGTCTTCAGCACAAATCATCAGAACTGAGTCATTCGAGAGTATACTGCAAATCGAGTCTTGTCGCACAAATTTTGATCGCTTGCTCAGGGCTGGAGTGAGTTCAGTAGGTGTTCCACCAAAGACTGGGCGATGAACGCAAGACTTTTGACGGACAAGATTCGGAGGAAACTTGACTCGAGGTTGGGACTGTTCTGGCACAGTCATCGAACGGATGAATGGAGGCTTAGTGATGGAATTAATGAGGATGCCCCCTCCAGACGGATTTATGGGGGAGTTCACATTTGTGAAACTGTTGCAGTTCGTTGTGGTTGAGTTGAGTGAGCTCTGAGGAGTGAGGGACTTGAGGGACGACCTTTTCGGACTTTTCCCAATACACGGAGCGTACGGAGGGGGCGGGTGGTTGTGAATATGATGAGGTCCACAACCGGGTACTTCAGGAGAGTCGTCCGAACAGCGTCCGGAGGCGACGTTGTGATTCGAGAGGGATGTAGAAAGGTCGTTATGATGTTGATCCCTTGAGTTAAGATTGTGCAGATGTCTCTCCCGCAATAACGCTTCGTGCTTTGCTTTTCTTCGTTTCTCCCTCAGAAATCGACAGAGGAGCTTGGAAACTTCTTTGCAAGCCATTTTATTTCGGAACACGTAGATAAAGGGATTGAGTAGACAAGAGAGGAGAATGCCAAAGAGTCCAAAGAACCGAGCCCAGTCTGATTCGAGAGAGGTGGTGCCAAGACTTGAGGAGTATCCGTGAATGACTGGGTTTAATGTGGTGGCTAATGGGCCATCTGGGGTGGTGGCAGTGGTCAGTAGTGAAGAGGATGACGAGGAATTCTGCGACATTCCCGACGTTCCTGGCACAAAGCGACCCAAGTGACTCTGAATAATGTCGATCTCGCTAATGAGCATAAATGCGAAATGAGGAGTCCAGCACAAGAGGAAGGAGGCGAGGACCAGGAACGCCGTCTTGATTGCTCGTCCTTCCTCCCGGAAAAGGAGCGACGAGGAACTTCCATTGGAACTGCGTCTCCTCTGTTTCTTCACAGCCATAGGAACAACCTGACCTACAGAAGACCCCCCACCAGCCCCACTTCCTCCTCCACTTGGTCCGTGAGAACTTCCGTGCCGACTCTCAAATCCCTGAATGCTTCCTGCCATCGGAGCCTTCGTGAAGGGATTCATGTAATGGGTTAAAAAGTCAATTCCTTGTGGAGGAATGACACTCGTCGATCCATCTATGACGGTGAGAAGTTCTCCAGAAATGCTGTGCTTTCGTGTACGTTCACTGTTCCTATGGGCAGCATGATACATCCTCAGATACAACCAGCAGAGTCCCACAAAAGGAAAAATGTAGCCCAGGACGAGCTGGATGATGATAAAGAGGACGTGGAGAGACTGATGGAGCTCCGTGTTGTAAGGTAAGGATGGGATGACGATGTACGGGAGAGCCAGTAGGAGTCCACACAACCACGCAACAACAATCATCACTTGACTTCGACTTCGTGTTATAGTCATGGAATAGTGAAGTGGACTTGTAACAGCGTAAAATCGATCTGTGGCTATTAAAAATGTCGAAAAGATGGCAGAAAAGATGACGGAACTTGAGATCATTGAAATCGACTCCGAGATACATGGCAGGAGAAGATATTGATTCAAAATGGTTTCGAATAACATCAACGGTGCAATTATACTCGATATCAGAATATTCGCTGTCACCAGGCTCAGCACGAATCTGAAAAGAAACAAGACACATACATGTGAGAGTCCAGTCATCCATGTGCCACAAATGTCTTCAGAGACTCCTGAGATGCGCCCACCTCCCATTCCAAATATAATTCTGACATCTTATAGAAACCACAACACAATCTCACTTTCCTGTAACCTTTCCACCTGAACAAAGTTTCTCTCGTTATTTTGTCGCAATTATTCTAATTGTTATTCCCCAGCACACTTTTATGCGTGACTAGCCACGAGGATCTCTCAGTCAACAATACACGGTAAACAATATTATGTAATGTATATATATAATCTCTTTACATGCATAAGTGACTCGAGAATATTCTGCAGCACTCCTTTGTCATCCCTATTTCTTCATTATTCTCGCTCTCATTGCAATATGAATGCAACAATAAAGATGTTCCTAATGTAATGCAATTACTTACAGTATTAATGCATATTTTGCATTCCTGCTCACTGCGTGCTTTTCTACTCTGCTTGCTTCACAAAGAGTCTTATTCGCAGTGCAACCAGGAAGTAAGTGCGCACAGCATTGGGGAAAGTCATTGACAGAGACACACGCAAACTACAATGGTGTAGTTATCTATTGCAGGCCTTCAAACGATAATTTACTCTGGCAGGAATGCTTAAGTAATCGATTTCACGGTGTTTGATGACTCCCTTCTGAGATTGCAACAGATCCTCTTCTCTCTTCCTGCATTCCAGCAAAACAACCTTACAACGTTACAACCACAGAAGTAAGCGTGCAAGCTACAAGCAACTCCAACATTCCATGTGATTATTGAGTTGACAGTGAAACTGCTTATTGCATCTCATGTGGAATTAACGGTCAAGGAAAGACGCGCATCAAGATTCAGGATACTTTCTTTCGATAGTTAATTCATCTTATAGACTGCTACCATAAGTACACACGAGCTCCACTTCTTTACACGACAAAGCCTGGAAATGAAGAACCTATTGTGATAAATGGACAGTTTATTTGTAATTTCTTCACTCTCTAAGGTTTTAGAAATGAAAACATGTCTATGTGAGTATTAAGTAAGAATCAGTTTTGTTCCACAAGGAGCATCGTAGTGGATCAATCATGGAATAATATTTTCAAATCCTTTCACAAACAACTTGAGCCTGCTTCTGAATATTCTTAAGCACACACATAACACTTACTACAATAATATTTCGAAAAATCTTGACCATTCAAGAGCAACCAAATCCTTCGAAGAGTACATAAACCTGAATTGACTATAAGTGAAACGGCACACACAGCCTCCGTAAAGCTAACAATAAAACTCGTAAAGAAAGCTGAAAGAAAGAAAGAAAGAAATGTTATATTGATATAGTCGGATTCTTACGAATTCCCACTTGAGCTATTCATCTTTCTATTTATTTATACGATTGCAAGACCAAAGAGAAGTGTCGCAAGAAGAATAAAATAACTTAAAAATGCTGCTTCTTTCAAGGTCTGCAGTTCAAGGATACTTTTCATTGCGGAGGCCGAGGGAATAATGGGACTGCAGAAACACACACACAGGAAGTGAGGAAAGCTCTAGGCCAAACTAGTCTTTAGTGAAGAATGACTTGTGGCTGAATGCATCAAATAACTTGACACGCTTCCACTGAATTTTTCATTGGACACGACACATTTCGAATCCACTTCACATCTAAGAAATGTAATCAACTTTCCACGTTTTTGTTGTGCTGCATGATTAAAATGATTTAATATATATAGTTTCAAGTCTCTTGTTCTAGTTTCAACATACTTATCAGAAGTAATTCAAGTCTTCGGCATACAACAACAACGTATGGTCTTCCTTTTGATTAGGATGCAAGTAATTAGATTGATTTACTCATTCATATAAAATATTGCATTGCATAGTATTGTGGAGGTATATTTGTTTGAAACACAACTGCATTTGTAACTGTATGGCAGTGTATGCGCCAGAAACCCCATCAAAAGACATACATAAATTATTAACACTCAGTTGAATAAATATGATCAGAAATTGACGAGTGTTTACACACACAGACCTTCGCATTATTCAGAACCCTCCGAGAATGAATATTTCGACCCACATTTCTTTTTATGGACTTCCTCAGAGTCAATTCATCATTTCTCTTGTGAACTGACTCGGGGTGCCCGAAGGTCAATAAATCTATATAACTGCCTGGATGAATAAATCTCATTTCCTGCATTTCGACAAATGACTTTTCCTCATTTTTTCCCATTACAATAATGTGATACATGATGTTTCGAGATTAAAAACCATCTAAATTTAGAAAAAGAAAACTCGAGCTAATACGTAGCTGTGTATTTTTATAAACAGTTCAATTAAGAAAAACCACCTGACGTCTCTCCCTTAAAAACCTTATGGAACTTTCTATAGCTAATGAAAGAATAAAGAGAGAGGGTCTCTCTTAGTTTCACAATTGGAAGCCTTTCCAGCTTATAGCCTGCAAGGATTTCCTGTGCTCTTCTAATTCCAACTTCCTTACACACGTTGCATTCCATCTGATCCTGTGAGATTAATTACTTCCATGGACAAAAGCTGTGCGAACAATTGGTGGATTTATTCAACTCGCAGTTAACATTCTCTACTCCCAAATAGAATGTCTTTTCCAGAATCATCCGTTTCCATTCAGGATTATTTCAATTATAAATTGCATTAGGAAACAGCTACAAGGTGCATTCAAATTCGAAATTCCGATGCATGAATGGAATTCCCAACCACACAATTATTACATATTTAAATTGATTGCATGACTCGATCATGACGTCATGATAATATCTCGACTGGATGAAAATTTAAATAAATTTCACGTGGAAATGCTAAATACAATCATTCGATTGCTTATCG
Source organism: Isotomurus palustris (assembly GCA_034696625.1). Taxonomy (NCBI): domain Eukaryota; kingdom Metazoa; phylum Arthropoda; class Collembola; order Entomobryomorpha; family Isotomidae; genus Isotomurus; species Isotomurus palustris. The sequence continues at coordinate 228,918 of JAQGAD010000006.1, read as the reverse complement.
TAAATTCACGATGCTACCGAATTCAATAGAATGGCAAAGGTTAATTCTGGTTAATACTACACAACATCCAGTTAGGTGTGAAAGTAGCATAATAATAAGCCTGGTACCTTTGTCAGCCTGCAACATTCCAGGCCAGCTAGAATGTTTCAAATAACTTTTCATTGTAAAAGGGGAACCCAAAATCGAATTGCCAGTTCACTGGAAATAGTAACTTTCTCTGGATGTGTGGCATTGACAATGACAATGGCATTCAAGGATACTTGTCTATGAAGGACAAGACAAGCGAGCTTAAAGCTTTGGTGAGGAATATTCGATTTTGATGGAAAAAACTTTATACCAAATTGGAATGGAGCTGTAAAACATGGACTTTTATGTGGCGTTCCACAATATATAATGAAAAACTACTTGGGAAAGGAATGTTGATGGTACAGCGAACTTTCTGTTTGTTTGGTTTCGATTCCATACAATGTTACTGTGACGAGTGAATTCTCATTTGTAACTCAATTTAGGAGACCACGTATCATGGAACCATCACAGTTCGTATCGCAAATGTGGAAAGAAAAGTCATTCCAGTGATTGCAAGCAATTCCGATATTCGATGATTTACAATTCTTGTCTGACACCCGCAAGGCCACTCCGATCTTTTGTAAAAACGCCCTGGGAATCTCATCGATGGCATAAGTCTCTGCAAGTGAACTTCATATCTGTTTCTTTGCGGTGCGATTTGATAAGCTATTTGTAGAAATTCGATCACTGCATTTGTACATTAAGAGTTATGTTTGCTGATTCCTTTCTCATGTGGTGAGTCTGTTTCGTGCAATATATCACACGATAGTAATCACACAACTTTCAAATAAGCACACTGAAAGTTTTTGGTGAGTAAATAAATTACCTATTTAACTTGCAACTGAAAGTGTTCCAACTTCCAAATGAATTTGGGGAACTTTCAAAATGAAACGACTTTAATGACACGTTTGGGTGAAAATTTTGTACGCGAAATGCGAATATAAGTTTTCTTTCAATTGTGAGCATGTTTGTTAACTAAAAGTCAATTATATTTTGCATATGTCCCTTTTACTTGTACATTTGAGCAAAATTCCAAAAATAATTACTGTACACGCGTACAGAACTAAATTGTTATTGTATTGAAATTGTAATGCATACAGGGTTCGAAGCTTGAACTAACAATTCAAGACGAATGGAATGACGCACGAAGAGAAAGGAGATTCCTAGCCCTTTTATTATTAAAGATGAGATTCCCATACATAAAGGAATGAATCCTCTCATGCTTTAGTTTCGGTTGGTAATTAAGAAAAAACCCTGAGTTCGTTTATGTAGCCTTTAAATAGGTAACTGGATATGTTAAAAACATCTGAACTTCAGAATATGTAAACCAATGTTTATACCTTTTATTATATTATTCTTTGTTTATATATTTGTACTTTCGACTTTCGACTTTCGAACTGTCTTAACTCACTATTTGTTATTTTCCGAATACACAAGAGATGTACGTATTATTTTCCATGTAATTTATACTCAACTAGTATTTCTTTGGCAGGCGAATACGCAAAATCTGAAATAAAGTTTTAATAACTCCTCCAAGCCAGTAAACATACGTAAAAGATACACTAGCTCATTCCGTGTAATTAGGCAAGAACACGAAGGAAATCGCAGAGCTAGAGTTTTTCTAGCTGGGGGTATAATAAAGACAAAAGAAAATATGGTTACGAGATCTCCAACCGATCATTCACAACTCCTATTTTCTTCTTAACTTCCGATTCCTTCAAGTCATGAAATAAGCCTTGCAGATTTGTCTACAGCTCAACATCATTAAATAATTCCTCAATTATTTTCGACTTCACTCACTGTCAGCTGTCTAGTGTCTACCTGTTTCCTGGAGTCTCTCGTTTGAAAGAGTTTCATATAACTTTTCTTCTACGTGATTCCCTGTAATAGCTCTTCCGGTTTGAGAATCCCTCTAATTGAATATTCTCCGCACAATTAGACACATGGAAAGTATTCCATCGCGGATTAAAATGTCTTATTGGTAGACATTTTAAATACGAGAAATAACTACAACATAACATGACTTTAAGTCGCTTTCTTCACAATTATGAAAAACTCATGGCGAAAAGGTCACTGAGTCGACGGATTCCCAGTGGAAGGAAGTCTTACACATATTCAATTTCTTCTAATTTCACAACAAAATCGAATGTCTGCAGACATTTGCTTCCATTTTCTTAGTTTTCCTTCATGACAAGGTCTACTGTAATTCCTCAAGTCAAGTGTGGATCATAGAAAAATAGCATAATAGAAATGTTTAATGACAGACATAAAAAGCAGAAAATGTTTAGTAAAAAATTCCAAAAGAGAAAAACATACTTATGTGCACATTAACAGTTGTACAATTACAATACATTTTTATATGTTGCAGCATTTCTTCTATCCACTGTCTGTCTACGTAATTCTGCTGCCTTAAAGACAATGAATTCTTTCGACAGTCATCTCCTTCTCACGCTCACCACAGCAGATGATAAAAGCCAATCTCTCCGCAAACTCTCAGACTTGTCAGTCCTTCGTAATTCTTTCCGTAAAACAAAGTGACACTTTAATGGAAACCAATCAATTCAATAAACCAAGTCTCTCTTCACGAATCTGTCCATTTCCCACTGTGCATCGGTTTTTGCACTCAAATCTTATTATTCTTTTGTACATCATTGCAGACGAGCCAGAAGCAGAGAAAGTCAAAGCATCACGAAACACTAATTAATTTCGTCGAGACAGGTGTGACTGATATACTTATCATTTTAACATACCTATCATGTACTTCATTTTGTATAGAAGCATGAGTCTTGGCCACCAAGTCCATCAACTAAACGTCAGAGTTTCCAACACTTCAGCGCTATAAGTTAATATCGTGTTCTAACTAGGTACAGCAAACATAAGTACAGTATTATTGTGGCATATAGTCATTGTAGTAATAAGGGTTTTATGGTTTAAATAGTAAATATTAAGTTATTTCAGATGTACAGATTCAGACTATGTTAGGTACAGAATGTTAGGCTAGTGAAATTCAGAAATGTCCATTTAAGAGATTAAAACACGTAGGAAATAATATTTATGTGTTAGCTTGATTCGTAGAGGGAAAAGGGAGGTAGTTGGGAAATTGTAAGAGACAGGTAGATGGAAAGACGCTCCTCACAGTGAATTAGAAGAAACAACGTGGCACAAGGTGAGACAGTAGAATAATATCCTCTCCTTCCATTTGACACTTTCGTAACTCTACCTGCACGTGAACTTAGGGAAATTCCGTCTCTACCTTAGCTGTCTCGTTCCCTGTAACCTGTGTGTTTGTGTATGGAAATGTCAAAGTGGAACATCCTGTTGGGCACAACTAAAGCAATCGAATCTTAAACCTTCTCAAACTCTATCCCGTGCGAGGAAAGTCCGTACAGCTCTTTACGATAATCTCTTACCTTGTAATATTCACTCAAGTGAAATCTTCTACAATTCCTGTGAGGCTACACGTTTTACCTTTTGCAAAGGAAGCGCGTCACCATCACCGCTGGTCTCTTCAATTTTATAAACCACGTCACAAAAAGCAAAGAGGCTTGAAAAAATGACCGTACAGACTTGACTGTACGGAAATACGGAACATGTGACGGGTGAATTCGACTGAATTAAACTTTAAGAGTACAGCAACCTTATTGTTGTTCCCATAGGAAATTTGGAACTTTCAATTTTAGTGCTGCCTTTTTAAATATTGAGACTTGACTTGTTCTTTGGCTCACTTCCTTTGTCTTTAGATGTTAAAGTGTATGCAAACACGTGACTTGTTTTAGGTTCGAAATAGATTTCCATCCGATTTCTTAGTGCTCTAATACTTATCGTAGTCCAGTCGAAACGTCATGTGTATGACATAAAGGTTCGCTCTCATCTTTTGTCTACAAATAACGGTACGAAGTAAGTTTTCATTTTTGCTACTAATAAACCACAACACATCATCCATCACATTGAAACTTGACTCTTACGATTAGTCAAAACTTTTAAGGTACTTAAATAATAAATAAGGCAAAAGATGAAGAAGCTCTTCGTGTGCATGAAAAATGCACAGAATTTGAAAAGACTCGTATCTCCTGAAAGTGAATGGATGGACAGTCAACAGTGAAACCTTGTCTGGTTGAGAATAATGCCATCAAGCAAAGTGATAGTCCAAGACGACATTCATTGAATAAATGATAAGACGCAGGACTACTTCTCTCAACTCCTGTGCAGCTAAAAATACCGGATTCCTCATTAAAACTATCAATTATTGGTCCCCTCAATAATGTAACGTGACTTGAAATGAGTTCCAGGGAAATCGTGCCACCTGTACAATTGGCTCCAGGACAGTCTATTATATTTATAAGTCTATTGATTGGGGTTTGGGGATTCTACCTTGTTGACCTGCTTGAAGCACAAGATTTGTCGCACAACAAAGAATCAAGCTTTCACCGTAAAAGCACGGATTAACAAAGATTTCACTTACTCCACGTAGAAATCCTTGCTCCTGACATCCACAACACTATATAGAAACATTTGATGAAGGACACGCTGTTTCCAGGCGCTTTATTAAACAATCGATTAAATATTAGGCTACGTGAATGTCAAACGTAGGGATTTTCCACTTGAATTGTCAGACTGTGAGTAACTCTCAAATTGACTTCTGATGCTCAGTTTCAAATACATCCAAAATCTAAAGACATTGCTAAGGGAGGGGAATATCATTTTTACATTTCCTAGGAGTTGGAAGATAGGAAATGAATAAATCAATACCTAACTGAGGAAAGGAATGTTATAAATGTATTGGCTTCGACTTGCTTCTAGAAAGGAAGTGTATGTGACAGGATTGTGTGACTGAGAGTAGCCACAGACACACAGAGACAACGAATGAACCTTATGGGCAGAGACTTCTGCTTTATGGAGAAAGCCAACATTGCATGTCCGTTATCGCAAATAACATTAAAAGGATTTTCTCGTTGCTTATCTATTTTTTTGTCTCCCATTATTTTTAATATGCTTCACAATCTTGAGAGCCACTCGAAGATGCCCAAATAGAAAAAAATCCACGAGTTTATTTAATTACTGGAGTAATTCGAAAGAAAAGAAAACGTGTCTAATGATGTATTTCTGTGGGGTTTGTCCTTACAGAGTGATTCACTTACAGTCGCAAAGTTTCCTGCTTTTATTCTGAAGCATGTTGCGTTTTGTAGCGCCGTAAAAAGCCCAGAGCATTTTGTCTTTTGAAAATGAGAAATTATTGTTCTAATCAAGTTTCATCCCAGTGCAAATGTTTGCACACGAGCCGTCGAAACATTTGTTTCATCTGAGTTCTAATAAAATAGTTTGAGTGTGTGCGAGTATTGCACAAAAGTGAAATTCAGGAGTTACTGGCTGAGTATCGCTGTTTTCTATCGTGAGTCTCGAGTGTACATGAAATCTCACGGTCTATTGACGAGTTCTATTGACTTCAAAGAAAGAACAGGTCTATTTACTCGCTTTACCATCCACACGTATTTGTACAGATCCATCTTCCACCACCAAAAAACGTAGCTCACTCAGTATAGACATACTGTTCGTACATACACAGAGATACAGTTGACAGAATGAGAGGCTTTTCTTGAAATGGAAAGTCAACAGGTAAAAATAAAGTTAAAAAACTGTTGTCTTAAAATAGTTTAACGCTGTGAACAGACACTCTAGAATCGAAAGTGAAGACTTCGATATTCTAAACTTGTTTTTTTTATTTATGTCAGAATGGAAACGAAACTAGGGTAGCGCATCGTAACTCTCAATTGTTACATAACCAAATGCGTCGTTTGATTTTAGAATTCTGTCTAACGAACCTGACACGTTGCAAGGGAATCTGCAATTTATCGTGAATTAAAACGTCGCAGTTTCTTCCAGTAATTGAAACTTCAAACACTTTAAAATATTCAAAGTAAATTTATTTTTGTGTCTGCCAAGAATAGTAAAGCAGTACACACACCTGTCATTGTTCCAATTAATAGACAGAACTTACCTTCGCATTAAAAATCTACCTTAGTTTTTTATTAAACTTCAATTACCTCGGTTAATCACCTAAAGCGAAGGTTCCAGAGGTTTTTCTTTTCTAATCTCATGCAGAAAGCTTTTTTATTTTTCTTGTGGCGTGTCGTGCTGTCAGGCAGTAAGGCTTGTTTTCTCCCGGAGAAAGTAAATGAGCTTTAATAGCAGTTCTTTCTGGGATAAACACATATCTTCTGGATGATAGTTTGTTGTACATAAGCAGCTCTCTGCCCGTTCTATCCTATCCAACTAACCGAAGCAACCTTTGAGTTCCTTCTCCTTTAATTTACTCCTGCAGATTTGGTTGTTACTCGTTTCTAATGACTTTCGACTGATATTTATTCACCTTACAGGCCAATGCTAAGCACTAAGCTAAAGGCCACATCAAAAAACAAGTACAGCAGTTTCAATGCATAAGCTACGGAGCACCAAGTTCCTTGTACCCTTCTCTAATACAAGAGATGCCAATTTAAACAAAATCACGAGTACTGTTACTGATTGCTCACTTCATGCTTCTCTTGTCATTAATCTTGAGCGTGGGTTCAAAATACAACATATTTTACATTCACAATATTATTACCTCTTTTATTTTTCATCCTTCGTTGGAATTCTGTAAGCTTTCGAAGAGTTCGCATCAAACAGCAACCCACTCATGACATAAATTTGTTTTCGCTATCTCCAAACGTAGACTACATTTTAATGCAAAAATGTCTTTCAAAATTTTACTACCGAAAACATTGCTGCTTCCATTTTGCTGTAGATCCTTATACGGCGTACTGCCGTAGTCTGTATATTACCAATCTAAAGTGGAATCTAGGAATATAGCACCCAATGGAATCGCTAGCTGAAAAAATTTTAATGTCAGCTGCCAGCCATAAAAAGATACACGCGAGTTGCAGTGGAAGTACAAGGTTGCCCATCAAATTCACGTGCCATGGGAAAAAATAACTTCCTATTCCTCAATATTAACTTTGTTGGGAAATGTGTCACATGAAATTTAATTCTGAAGACACAAGACTGAAGTAAAATGGCTTAAATGAGCGAAAAACGTGTCAAATTGTAATACCACGAATTCCAAAATGCCTTACTTCAAATTCTGTCAATTTGTGTGTGTGAAGTTTTCAGTAGCCGTGTTCCCGTCCACATACATAACGAGCCTAGCGTACAGTGCAAATAAAATGAAATTAACTTTATGCTGTGATCATCTGGAATTGTCTTGAGCCAATATTATAAGTCTCTTATAAAATTTCCGGAATATATCAGAATCTGCTGACTAAAACGAGATATTGCGTGTTGTGAAGCAATTTCATTTTTCGCCTCTGCTGGAGATAAGCTTGGATGTAATACGTACTATGTACTTCTTTGGTGTCATACTTTTAAGGCGAATCTTTGGGTATTTCCGCAAATATTGTGTCTGAGTCTGCACGTATTCTTCTAGATTGGTGGACTGGTCATTGCCAATACTGACAGGGGAATTCACAAACAGAAGCTCGTCAAATTAGGTCACTGGACGAAACCCAACACTTGGCAAACACTCTTCGTGGCATTATGTTTTTCACTGAACTACCAACAAGCCGTGAGTTCAAGTGCACTGCACAGGGACAAGGATATAGAATTCTTCCCAGTTGTGGCTGTAAAAAGAGTACTTTCAAGTTCAGGTTGAAGCTCAGTTTATTCAGACAGATCTTGAGTCAGCTCAGCTCAGCCAAGTAGAAAGTAGAACAGTAATATATTTGTGAGCTGAATATGCTGCTGGATATTTCGAAATAAATTTCCCATAATTGAAATCTCACACTTAATTCACAGAACAACCAATACGGGAAAATACACAATACGAAAGGCTACGACGTAAAAATCGCACACAAGGTTTGATCCAATAACAATTACTTCTAATTAATAATTATTGACACATCTAGTTTATTGCCAGTAGTATTGATGTATGCATGTGTTCTCTCTAATTATAAGTAATTAACTGGCAAGCACAGTACAGTTTGATTCTACCTTCTTCGTTAACTCGTTACTTCATTAATTAACATACAGTGTCAAAAGATTTCTCCTTTCTTAAAGTCCTTTATTAAAACTTAATCAAAATCAATTTAGAAGTTGTAGTGCGACTTTGAGATGTCATCTAAACAATTACGACTTTCGAGTACTCTCTGTCATACTTTCTGTCTGTGAGAACAGTTCTGTTGTCAACATTCACCTGGAATTTACTTATATTTCAAGCACTTTCTGTAGTTGAGAACATTTTAAACAGTTAAGGACCGTGACTGTGATCCAACCAGCTTCAAGCTGAAGCTGAACACATGCCTTCAAAGTTATGAAGTGGAGAGATGTAATTTGCCTCCAAAGTTGCACTTTCACTCTTCATCTCATAATGGGTTATACTTCGTCTCACCTAAAGTCTACAGCTAAGAAGATGCGGGACTGAGGAAGTCTTCAACTTCTTTATAATCTCACGCAGAGACTTAAAAGTTTTTGCAAGGAAGCTGTAATGTTCGAAGGTATCGGTAGGCGAAGTAATCTAGGATTTACGCTAGCCTGACAACTCTTTCACTTCATACAGCTCGGTGACATGCGGAGTGACTTAATCAATAATCAATATCAATTCCAATACAACAAGATTCCCACAGCTTAATATCCAATTTACTTCTTCTGGTTTTATTCCATCATGAAATCTTCTCTCATCAATGCAGATTTACCATATCATCTCATTAAACCTGTCTACAGACATAAGCTCAAAATATATCCACGATTGATACACTCGATCAGCACTCTGTAAAAATAGCCATTGTATTATTACCTGCTGAGGAATATGGCTAGTTTATTCTCACGCGCTGCTTTACATGTATGCTTTCTACCGCCCGTGAACCAACCTATATAGTTGCCCAACTGGAGAACTAATTTTGCTACTTATCGGGCCAAGAATCATAAAGTTAGAATATAAAAGCTCGTGTATTACCTAATTAAATAAACTAATTAGGAGCCTTACAAAGGTTTTGTAACACTTCATCTCGCGACTAAACTTGCATAACAACCCTAAGTATACCTTAAGTAAGGCCTCTAATCACTCACCATGCACCACCATCCATTTCGCCCTACACTCCACTTTCTCCTTCCGGAACACAGTTACACGTAAAGTTAGTAATTACGTACTTCTCTTTGCAACTCTAATTAACGCGCAAAGAATTTTCTTAAAGGAGTACAGATGAATGCCTGAAGTCTCTTTCCCCACCTTGTCTGTAGTTACTGTAGTTTATTGCACGGCAAGACGCTTTCTTAGTGTTCAATTGTGTTCGTTCTAAAATCAATTTCCAGTTCTCAACGCCTTCACTAGCAAACTTGCATTAACTCGCCCGTACCAAAACCTTCGCTAACTAACTTACTACCGACTTAAACTTTATTTGGGCCCATTTCTTTATTTAAGTTACCCGACAATTCTAAGAATAGATGAAACGATGAAAGTTGAGGATCTATTTCTCCTGCAGGAATAGTGCACCATGCACCGTAATGTATATATTTCCATTATTATTTTGAAGTAAGGTGTAACCGGTGTAACAGTTTCTGTTCAACTTGTGAATACTCCACTTCCTTGTATAACTTCTCAATAAAACTCGTTTGTACTTGCTTCAGGATAAAGTTCCACGAGGAAACCAGGTTAGGTTACTTACAAGAATCAATCATGGTGCTTAAGTGGTTGGCTGTGAGACGTCATACCTGTCTAGGTCTACCTAAGTCATTGAAATCTCATTGCCTCGCATACCAAGTGTATCTCAGACTTGTTCCAAGTATATTTGGCTCAATGTAGTCCATCCTTAACGTATTCAATCATCAATGATGCAAAGTCTAAAGCTCAATAATTTCCACAGCTAAGGTCGTCCAAATGACCGTCGTTTTGAATGAAATAAAGAAAGCTTAAGGCCAAGGACCATGGGAGGCTGGTGCAGTAAAAAGAAAGTCTCTGCACACATTGAACTTATTCTTTTCATCGTTGCGTGCAAGTGCAGACAAGTGTCACGACAAGTCAGGACACTGTCAAGGACTTTCAATTTATACGATGAGGCATTCGGAATTAATCAGCTAATGGACTTTTCCCTATTCTGCTAATAGTGCGATAAAGCACAGATCAACTTGAGGAATCGCATTAGAAACAACTAAATTGAATGAGCTTTATATTATTATTACTTTCACTTCAGCAACCTTCCCACTCAGCTGAACAAAAACTTTCTCGGGTATCAACAATACAGAGGAAAATTGACGTAAATGAGAGTAGACGATGAACACAATGATTTTAATGTCCTTCGTTAATTGAGACATAAGAAACGAAACATATATATGACAGTAATGATGACCAAGGTCAGCACTACATCCGGCAGCCTAGTGAAAGACAAAGTAGTATTTCTTTGTACAAGGTGAAAGCAACCCTTGACGTGTCAGATATGTACACTCCTGAGTCTGTCATGGTACATGACTCCAAACTCCGAACAAGCCTACGTCGGTGCACCTGATGCCTTTTCACTCTTTTCTACCTTTTCAAAAATATTTTTCAAGTAATTTCTTCGCCCTAAAACTTGTTTTCAAGCATCAGCCATGAGTCATAATGTGTAATACTGTTTGAAGCCTGAAGTGAAGGTGAAAGCAAGTCTTGTAATGATCTAAATAGCAATGAACCAGATAGATATTTATCCTAAACATAATGGAGAGACTTTAGTGAACAGTAGTGATGATGTACACACACACATGGTGAGACCCATAAGTGCAACAAAACCATGTCAAAGACGAATGAGGAATTGCATTGCGATAATTGGAATGGTGTAATAAGTTGAGCGAGCTCAAGAGTAAAGGAGAGACTGGGTCAACTCCAAGGACGACTTGTTATGATGTTACACTTTCCCTTTTCCGACGTTCCTTTTCATATGTGAGTGTAGCAAACTTTTATCATCAACTCAATTCAAACAGCATAACTTTCTTTCATTTATTCTATCAAAGAGATTCGAGCTACAAATATTATGTGATTCAACATTTTTGCTGGAATTTAGAATAGATTCATCACACAAGGGAAGTTACGGTGAAGTAATTGGGCTTTGGTGCGCTCATATGAATCTCCGAAGACTTCCAGTATGTCACAAGATGTAAATTGTAAAGTTACCTGTTGGAAAGCGATCTCAACGCAGGACGACGATTGAAGACCCAGAAGACTAAGGAATTCGTGAGAGTGCCCAGAATGCATAATACGATGAGGAGTATAGTTTGAAAGATGACGATAACCGTGTGTTCAGTATCCAGGAAAGCTGTTTCTTGATCGCCAAGTCCCGACTCCCCGTCTCCTCCACCACCTGAAAACAACACACACACAATAGTACATTATTTTATGCACCCTTTTCAATTACATGTTAAGCATTAAACGGCTCAAAAGTGTCGTTAAAGGCCTTCCGCACTCTGGCCGAAGTCCCTTGGGAAAAGTAAATTTCAATGGAGGGGAAAAAGCAATAACTCCAGAATTCAAATAGCGCGTGGAGTGTGGAGACACAATATTATAAGCTTGCACAAAGAGAGTCATCTTCTGTGTGTGTGTAATTCAATTGAAGAGTACCCATGCACCGAGTGAAAAACTCCTTTGTAAGACGACCTGATCTTTTAGCTTTAGCTGTGCATCATCACACACATATTGTGCTAATGGGTGGTAAGTGTGAGAGGACGTATGGTGGAGAAAGAAGTAGGTATCATGTTATCCCACATTTGAGTAAGTGAACCCCTTAAGTGCTGCTCTAGAAATGGCAACCCGACCTTGTAATCAAAACCTTTGGACAGAAATATACGACATGATATTCGACAATGCCAAAGAAGAGAGACTGAGAAGATGCATTCTCACTCTCCTGTGGGACTCCTTCCCAGCTTTCCTACTCGAAGGCCCTCAACGCTTATGTTTTATTAAAGAACAGTAATTGAAGCATCTATTTTTTAGGTCACCAAATACATCACACTACATTCACTTTGGATGTCCTTAGCAGCTACGTGCATGTACATAGTAAGATAAATATATATAAATATGCATTGTCCTTCACTATAAAACATACACACACACAACTCAGAGGCATATTGCTTCTCCAAGAATAACGAACATCATGCAGACAAACAAACTTTCTCCTACAAAGTTGGAGCTTACAATAAGTAACTCGAACTCACTCGCGATAAAAATATATGTGTGTACATAAGAAGTTATTCATCAAAACACTCTCTCTAATTTAATGACAAGTGGTTTTCTTTACGACTCACACATATGTGAGTGTGTGAGAATACAAATATTATTAATTTTGGGGGTGTCTTGGTCACAAAACCACATCCACACTTATACACTTCACCAATGTTTCTCTTAACTCAGACTGAAGTCGGAAGACAAATAAACGGGACCATCAATCAGATTAATGGGGAATCTAACACACACACACACACACATACACACGAATTGCCTTGAGAAAGTTCTTTAGGTCAGGCTACTTAAAGCGTAAACGCACTTCAAAGACTCGTTCGCTGTCCTAACGAACCATAGGGAGGCCAATGTCAACACTTAATGGGGGAAAACTAGGCTAAAATACTTACAATTCTCTGTCTTCGCCTCATACGATGATTTCCGTCCTTCAACTCCCAATAATTTACTTTTACTTACTCTACAAGTTCAGAAGAACGGGAGAAAGTAGCTTAAGCACGATGAGTCATTCATCAACTTCACTGAACTCCCCTAGTCCCCATTTATCCCTACAACACCGAGTTAATTCATTCATTCCGGAAGACAACAATTCAACTGGCTTCTCTCCGTCGTCTCGTCACACACAACTTATGGAAATGAACGGCAATAAAGAGTCTTTAAAGATAAAGCAAATATGGGTTCATCAGTTCGTCAGCAATCAGTGACTATAGGAATAGGAGTTTGACGAAAGTAGCTCTATGGGAGTGATGCCAGCCAGGAGAATATTTAAACATTTCTGATTTACCTTTGACCTAATTTCCCCATGTGGTGGCAGTATGAGGGTGACCAAGCGAAAGTGCTTCACTTGCCCTTGTCATTGTCCCAATTTCTTCAGCCAACAACTCTCCACACTCTAAACCACCGTGTACTACTCAACTTTACTTTTTTATGACTTTTCTGGATTACCACTGACGATTAGAAGATCGTAGCGGTGGCAAGTTGTGTTTGTCTTTCACGAGATAATTATGCTCTCTCCCTTTCATTTCATTACTTCTGAATCTGCTCACTACAACAAATCCTATTGTTTCGAGGTCACCACTTAGTTTACAGTGTCCATGTGTCCCTGTGTCCATGGACACTGGACACGCTGACTTTCTCCTCCAACGTCCGACTCTCGTGGCCATTCAAAGTCATTCGAATAAGACTATGGTCAACTGTATTGCAATTTGCAATTTAAATTGCTAACCATTTGATCTGTGGAATCTGTAAAAGCTTCCTTTTGACTTTCACCCTACCGAATATTCCATTCTCCACAAACCCTTCAGGGAATAAACCATTAGTTTAGTTCATATTGTGTACAGTCTCCAATAATAACTCTACCGCATTCTGTTGCACAATATCAACTATCCATCTTCCCTTCTGCAGTATCCGCAGGGTATTTAAGGCCTCGGACGTATCATTCAGCAGAAGGTTACACAAGTCAAACAATAAGTGGCGTTTCAAAATTCTGCTTAACTTCAAAAAATGTAGACGTTCCAATCATCAAGTTCCCAAAGATTGAAACACCCTTACAAATTTTATTTATTACTAAACTAAGTTATCGAAGGTCAATTAGCCTGTTCAAACTGCCAACTCTTGAGACAAGACCCAAGCATCGAGCAATAAAAGGCTTTCAAATGATGCTTTGAAAAGCTTCACTTTAAAACTACATCTGCAAGTAAACTCTTCACAAATTTGAATGATTTCAAAGAAACTTTATCAAATGCCTTTTCTACTGCTTTCAAGGGTATTTCCTTTGGCATTATTGTGCAGCGGAATAAAGTCCATTTAATGAATGGAAATATGAAAGTCAAGCTTGCATTCTCCAGAGTTCGATTTTGTTGCTACTTAATGCTTCTTACAAACAATTATGCTTAACTTTTTTGTGCACAACAACTCCGACAAAGACGAAGTACTCAATTCTTCTATAGCGTTTGATGTATTATATCAAGCAGAAGTACGCTTATTAACCTGTCATAATGCAGAGGAATTTAAAAATTAAAAACGCAATGATTTCTATATAGGCAAACAGGCAATAATACACTCATTCATTAAAACTTCTGTTCTAATTATAACTCAGTTAATGAGAATGATCCACACACGTTAAAGCATTTACAGTTTGTGTGAGGAAAAGATAAACTCCATCAGAGACGGAATGAACGCACACACAGAAAGTATATTAGCAGCTATAATGAAGTTGTTCCTTAATTACTGCAATTACACCGCCCAGTGTATTTCGATCGCAGACACCGTATCATCTCTGCCGAATGTATTTTGCGGGTTTTACACTCCCCAGAAGGAATTTCACCTCAGAGATGCAACGTGGCTGGAAAGTCCATCACAGTGAAAGTAAAAGTTTGTTGAAATGAAAGTTCATTCGCCCGCAATCTCCACACACTGTCCTCATGTGCACTATTCCTCCGACTAAGGAAATAACGCTGTTTATTTACGTCGAGGTTATTTTATGCCCCATCGCTTTTACTTTGAGTTACATGTTTCAAATTATAATGATACGGTTCTTGGCCCATGAACACACACACACACACACACACACACACATATATATATACGCCATCCACCATTCACAATGTGATGATGATGATGATGGCCGCATCTTCTCGGTCTACTACACTACAGAGAAACACTTATTTAGTGTAGAGAGTAGAGATTGTCCAGTGGAAATGTCAACCACTACACGCGTACAATTAAGCCATATGGCACGCATATCTGAATGCATTTACCTCACTCGCGATAATTTGTGCCAGTCTATAAATTCGCTGTCTCTTGTGAATGCCTTGCTTATTAGAAGCAGCCTCTCACTCACTCAATCCAGCGAACTTAATTCATGACAGCTTCTCAGATCGCAACTTCATATCTCCTCAGTGTCGCCATAAGCATATCAAAAGGCTGCTTCATTATTATATAGGTGAATGCACACACAAAACAAAACTCTCACTCAGTCGAGTTCATTCGCTGCTTTCACCAACGTGCGTTCCTCTCACGACGACCTCATTATTATTATTGTCATCATCATCAACAGACTGTTGTGGAACGCCATTTCGCTTCCAAGATACGCCACATTACTCCTTTATAATCTTCCCGTCGTGGCGACAAACTTTTAATAATTGTATGCAAAATATCCCATTAAACTTTACTATCTCTGTGGTTTCCCTTCGAAGAAGCGAGCCTAAAGGACTCTCCATGTTCAAAATGTTCGTATCATTACAACAGATTTCCCTGCTTTTAGGACTCACTAGAGACTTTAGACTTTTCAGATTGATGCATAATGTACTTTTTCACTGCTGCCTACCACTAACTGCAACACACAGCTTAGGAAACTCGATCGCTTTCGCTACCAGGACTACAGACCACCGATGTACTTCTGTTCCCAAGCCTACCTAGCAAATACTCACGGCATTACAACAAGAGGAGATAAGTAAGAATCAAGTCTCAAATCTCATCTTAAGAGCAAATCAACCAGGAAACAAGCTTTGTGTGTGTGTGTGCAGGACACAACATAAATTAATCCTTAGGATTGTGACGAGGAGAGAAACCACTAACCTATATTCTAAACGAGCAATAGGAAGACGGCTCATTTGGCTTTTATTGCTATGGACATCATTATCATTGTCAGTTTTTCTCCTTCCTTAATGAACTGGAGTCTATATTGCATCACTTCTTTTGATTGCTTCCAACTCTCTCTCTCTCTCTCCTTTCCCACTCTTTGTTGTCCAGCAACACACAAGATCATCGTGATCGTGTTCAAGTTGAATGCTCTTCACCTCCCAAAAACTTCCCCATTAGTAGAGAAAGGCAGAAGAACAACCTTAACCACACAACACATAATCTGTCTTTCTCCGTGAAGATGATTACGACGGAGGATTGCCCCATCCTCAGCTATCCTATCGTGAGTAAAAGTATCAAGCTGAACAGGAATTTGGAGTAAAAAACGTTGCATGCGAAAAGCTCTTCTTTGATGTTTCCTTTCTGATTGAGTTCTGCTTCCTTTCAATTCTCTCCAAGTGAAAGTGTATCTTGTAATAATGAAAGCTCTACCCAAGGCTGACGTAGTTGAGGGAGAAAAGAAACCACATGTGAACCAACCATCATCTTTTCCCTTCCTTCCAGACAGACACTCATCCGCCTAGTTAGTTCAAAGCTGGATTAAGAAATTCAGATTGACTCTTGTAATTACTCCTCGTCTCATAGGCTTCTACTCAAATCTCCTCATACAAAAAACAAGAACCTTGTTACTTGTTACGTACACATGCCAGCTCTTTCTGAGAGGATTAAGTTCTGCGACTCAGTCATGCCAACTAACAACTGTGTAGTCGGTCTACAATTACCCCGCTTTCCTTTCACAGTCTCTCAATATTACTTCGAATAGACTGACTGCTTTATTGATGCATGTCATAAATCTCAATTCTTCCTTTACAAACGTTGTACTACAAATAACACTAAACCAACATGACACACCCGATCTCTACAAAGACTTCAATTCCTATCTTAAAATCACATTAGTTTTCTGCTTCCTGTGAGGAATGTCGTTTAAGGAAATGTGTGTTCTTCTGTCATTCGCAAGACAGACAAGACAAAAAATGCACAGCACATGCCAAGCCCCGTGCAACACACTAACAATATTTAGCAACTGCACTACATTTTATGTGCAAGGAAGACATTCTTGGAAAGGGCCAATATTTGAGTTCTGCTTTCTGCTGCTAGCTATTTAACTCCCACTCACAATGACACATAATCTGTGGGAATGTGTTTTCTCAACAAGTGGTAGGTTGACTTCATTACATTACGCGTGCCTGTCTAATGAGCATTCAGATTGTGTGGTTTCCTCACACAAATAGAAGATTTTAGCCGTTATGTTAATACGAAGACGTGTCTCTTTACAGTCCTCGCATGTAAGAATATTTCTCATGCTTACACGATATAATTTAAAATGCTTCGAATTCTTCACGGTTCACAAAACACGTTACGTAACGTGTTTTGTGAAACGCACCACACAACTTTCACCAAACCCATTGGTGCGGTTAATAACAGTAATCAATTATTCCGAGTTCATCCAGCTGTAAAAGCGTCGTTGTTGTTTCAGGGACATTGCATTTGAGTAACCTTTTGTGAATATTTAACAAGCTGAGTGTAGAATTCATCAAATAGATTTATGAACAAAGGTCGACTCAACAAAGTTTTCTTTTATATGTTTCTTTGAACCAACATTGAGTGTTGTACTGATTTAAATCCCCTAGAAACACAGAGTAAATGAGCTTTCAATACTACGAAAGCATTGAAACTTATGCTGCTCCTAAACTCCTAACATAAAGTATATGTTCATTCAATAGAGACTTACACGAGAAGATCGCATGTACACTAAGTAAAACATCTTGCAAAAATTCACTGCGTAAAGAAATATCTTTGTGAATCAATTTCACTTTACCTCAAACTAAATTGAGTTTTGTTGACAGGAAGAAAGCAGAAGTTTTCGTATGCAAACTTTATCTCTTAGAAAAAGGTTCTAACTAAATTTTCTGAGAATATTTCATGTAATCTTATCAGCGCTACTCGTGAAACTCTTGCTACAACAAATAGAAGCCCAGTGAATAATAATATGCCTGTGCGTGTAGATCCTTCGTAGTAATAAACAAAATCTAGGCAATGCTTCCGAAAAACTAACTTTCTTTTAATGACGCCTTGATTTAATTAACATAGGAAGGAAGTTTTATTTCATTTTTAATATTTTTGTCAGGAACTTTTGAATAATAAATAAGTGTTGTGAAGTTAGGCGCGATGAGATGCATTAAATATTTCACCAGCGATTAAGGAGGCCAATTAAACTTTCGCAATGAAAGTGAATGAACGAGTGACAGGGAGAGAGAGAGGGAGAGTGAAAGCGTTCCGTTTCCAAGTTACCGAATCGTTTAACTAAGACTTTGAGAACATTGGAAAGGAAGACCGCTTCGTCATCTAAGTCATCTTGATTAAACCGATTTGTTGTTCATTCTCTCTCCTTCTTGGGAAAGTGGGTGAAACTGCAGAACTTGTAGGACTATTGCGATTGCCACACTAGAAAGTATACCGATTATAGTTTTCTACACGCCCAGTAATGATTCCTTCAATGGTTTCTCTCTCTCTCTCTCTCTCTCTCGTGTGTAACAAACAAGAGATCCTCTAAGTTGCAACAAACACTGAAATAATGTTGTGTGGTCCTATTACCACATAAATGGCTTATCACGCATTTGTACGGCGTATCCAACTTGGACCAAACTCTTATGAAGGCTTATTATTATTATATAGTGACAGAACCTCCCACCAGAGACGAACATCTAGTCTACAGGTTTCCTACTTCGATTTGACCGAGATATTTATTTTTATTCGGGTAGTTCAGTGACTTCCAAATACTTCACCATGAGCTTCTAATATTTCACTCATGTCTTCCTCCTATTGTCATCAAATTCTTCCATATCACCAAACTTACATACTCCAGGACCTTTTGTACACTCTCAAAGTATGTGCTGCTACTCAATAACTCAATACGGTGAGTGAAAAGTTGGATAGATTGTGCTGAATAAAGTAGTTTGGAGTTATAGTATTCTAAAATCCAGCATAAGACACATAATAACATAATGTGGATCAGGAAGGAGTACATATGAAGGAAAAGGTCACTTGACAGGAGTTTTGCTCACTGGAAGGCGATTAAGAGATCACGCGTGAGTTTTCTCCGGGCGTATAAATATAATGTATAGATAAGATGGAGTATATATATATGCATGTGTACATAAATGTATTATAGCATACATGGATGGAGTAAGAATGAGAGTTTATGAAGGTGTAAAAGAGATGATTCGTCGTATAATAAGAATGGATACGGACGGAGTGACTGGGCGGATGGACTTTGCATGCGGAAATATAAGGAAGGGTGGTGTGTGTCTGATGTCTTGGAAGAAGGGATCGAGTGTGTAAGGAGAAAGTGTAATATTTGTGCTGTTGACCCCAAGAAACGGGAAAGACCAAGTAAGTCAATTGTAGCAATCATGGAATTTATACGCCATACGTAGTAGTTCCCAACCTTAGGACGGCAACTACCCTAATAAGATCGTCTATTTTTCGAAGATAACTCTTAGCTGCCTACACACTATATGATGACTGAAGAGTGGCACCATATATGCAGACTCAGTTGGAAATTGTTTCTTTGCAGAAGCGATATGGATTAAGGAAATGTTCCCTCTTCAAAAAAGGAAGAAAAGGATGTATACATCTTCGTTACACAATACACGTTCTTGCATACATACGAACTCTGCTCGCTCGCTAGCTACTATTGCGTGTTAATAAAAGCCCAAGTGCAAGAGGAGATGAACTCGTCTAAGGTTTAGTATTAGAGAGGTTTAGATTAGAAGCTGTAGAACGACTGGGAGAGAAGGAATGTGTAACTCATCTTGCCAAAGGAGCCATGTCCTTTCCATGTAAGTGGGACTATATCACATCCTGCGACTACACTTTCGTTATCATCTTAAGAAGACGAAGGTATACATGCACAATACTCTGATGTTCTTTCGTGGAAATACTCAGGTACCTCTTTCTCTATCTCTCTCTCTGTACAGGCAATCAAAAGGTCAGAAACGAAGTTGAAAATTAGATTGAGAATTGAGAAGTAGTTCCACAAAACTCGTGTTCTGAGGACTCGGTAAGTGGCAAGAAACCAGAATCTTGTGCAAGTTTGGCATTTAACGGGAAATAATTTAATGAGTCTAGTCATCTGAAACAGAAAGGTAAATTACTCGAAAGAACCTCAACGTCGACACGACCTAATGCAAAAGCTCAATGAAATTCAGTTGTCTCAGGTTAAGAGGAAGCAAGTTTTGCGGGGAAATCGATACTTCTTTCTGGTGATACTTTCACCGTCCGTCCCTCCGTCCGTCCAACTTTGTTTCCCTCCGACTAACAAACACTCTCATCGCCATTTATCACTTCGGCGTCGCACATCAAATGAACAAATCTTAAGCCAACTGATGAAATCTGCCCGGCACTAAATCCACTTCACTGAACTTCAGACAAACTTTTTGCCAAATGCAACAGGATCATTTCTAAGAAATGAGGGTTTTTTTGTAAATAAACGAGATTTCTGTCTTTTATCTCTTTGAACTGGCTCAATATATTACGAATTCACTAGTCTCGCATACAAATCTGTTTGCATATATATAGCTTACTAGTTCTTTCGATAGATGCGTAGTCTCACTCTTTAAATCGTCTGCTTAACTAGCTCAATACTTGAAGATTATTACTCACGACTGGTTGCAGAAGATATATGATTTGCATAACTTTATTAATGAATAGCTTATTACAGAATAGAGGAAGTTGAAAAATCATTTGTGTTCGCAGAAATGCATAAATGATCAGAGAAAGTTATGTATACTGCTGATTACAACAACAATGACACGATATTTGGATTCATACTCTCTTCCATGAAATGTAATGAAGATACATAATGATTGATGATTAACAAAGTTATATCTTTTTTAGCAGTTCACTGAACTTTCTTAGTTTGATTGAGCAACAATATAATTCTTGCACTTTGACAGACAGCTACAAGTAAATAAAATCTAACTGAAAACAAGACGGAGATTCCATTAAATTTCTATGTGCGTACAATCTGTGATGGCAGGTGATAAATGTTCGGTAGCCTGCATGAATACTCACAGGCGCCGCTATGGAGTTAGAGGCTAGGCGTTTATAAGATTGCAGGACTTTTAATTCAACGGGTGCATTTAATTATCAGCGTAAGGAAATAACTAATCAAGATGTCTTTGTAGTAGAATGATGAGTCCTTTGGGAGGAGAAAGTAGAAAAAGCTATCGGATGATGAAAGTGCAGTACAAGGGAAGTTATTAGCTGAGAGAGAGCTCGAGTTATTTGCTGGCAGTGTGCAATGGTGGCAACATCTATCAAAGTCTACTAGTCTTCTACGAAGAGATGTTACGAAGTTATCTCCTTGTTCTCTCGCGAAACCCAACTTTCACGATGAAATCATGGGACGTAATCTGCGGATCATGGCCTAGCACACACGAGATGTTTGATGTCTATCACATCACGTTTTGTCCTCAAACACACCAGCGTCTGTCGACAGCCAAACACACATCAGATCCGGATATTACAGTCTGGGAAAATTATTACAAACTCTTAGCTTACTTGAATGAAGACACTTCCATGAGATTTCATCTCATTCCAAATTAAAGGAAACACCGTCCTCTCATGTGTACGTGTACAGTGTGCTTAGAGGAATGTATGACTGGCTTGAGTCACCACTAACTTTAAAATAGTATCCTTTTTGTATCAGCAAACTTTCTCCCAAATAGTTTACAACGGTTGTTTCCATTAAATAATAAAATATACTGTTAGTATACCTTCTCCTAACCTTTCCTAAACTAAGGATCATTCGAAACACATCATTGACTGATATATGTTACTTTGAACTTATATACTCACTGTGTGTGAACCAGCTTTCCCCTGCTAAGTGGAAAGTTTGAACACATCTGTACAGCAAATTCCATCCGTTATGCCTTAATATTTAATGCACACATTATAAAATACTATGTGAGTAAAATATATGTCCTCTAGTTTTCTCTCACTTTCACTACACTGAATTCCAAACCAACGTGTCGTGGGTTTCAAGCATCCTACGCATTTCACAAGCCAAGCCAACTTGTTTTACATAATCGCAAAGCCAATAAAATTTTCTGCGTGTTTGAGGCTCACATCATCCATACTCATCTTTTGTCTCCTGATTCTTAGAATTCAAACTCTCGGAAAGAAAATTTCAAATTAAATTCCCATAAAAAACAAAGTCAATCCGAAGTCACTCCATGTATACACAACCTCAAAATAAATAATCCACGAGCAAAACATAAAAATTCCGCGATGAAAATTGAACAACAAGTTCGAACTTTACTTCTCCTTGTGGATGACTCCAAGTTTTCCACTTTGAGGACTTTCCCTGACCTAATATGAAAAATATAGCGCAGCACGTGTAGCTAATTGCATACGCCTTCACGTAGATCTTTAAACACAGTCTCTAGGTAATTTAGTTCCGGATCATTCATAGAAGCCACAAGCAAGTAATCATTTGTTCTGTGTGATTCTTGCGAAAGCTGAGTGGGTATAAAAATTAGGAAAAAATGCCATCATTATGATTACCCAGGCTTGTTCGTTTCGTATATAGACGTAACAAAGTACTCATGTGGTTACATGGTATCTCCAGTGTTGAATGTAACTAATGGCAGCCCACTTCACAGAAAGTCCATTAAAGTTTCTAAGAAAAATCTCTTCTTCCTCGGCCTTCACACCATTTCGTTTTTGCATGTCCAACAGATCATTTTTTGTCTGATTTCTTTTCAAGTGCTCCATGATTGAATGCATGATACCATTGTGTGTAATGTATTCATCCCTCATGTAAACAGGAAGGAGATCATGATGATGTTCCATGATGATGACTATGCACAGACAGCTTCGTTCACGCTCTTGGGAACTATCCGAAAGGAGGTCAAAGTATGAAAAACTAGGTGATCATATGAGTTCGCAGTAGAAAGACGAGATTCTGCGTTTCTTGGAAATATCAAACAGCTTTTGGTCGGATGATCCTCACACGATTTTCACACATACATAAGCACCCAAGGAGCCTGCGAATACTCTCAATCTCGTCAACTCTTCTTCAGTCACCTGTGCTCATTGTGTCCTTCCTTTCACTGGGATCAACTTCCCCTTATTAGTCTCCCAATTTTGGTGGTTAATAAATTTCCCCCTTTTGATAAACGTGGAGCAATCTGTACACGAGTTTCTCACCAAATGCAAATAACCAAAAGGAATATGCAACATAAACTTCAAAACCCAACTAATTTCACAACTCACTGGGTTTCCGTTCTTCTCATACTTCATTATACGGATCCTTCATAATGACAAAAAGTCTGGAGCAGTTAAAAGTACACGTAAGTGACTCTATAGTTTGATTAGCCCATTAAAGTTAGCTAGAACAAATACATGAGAAAGCCTGCAGTATCTAAACTAGACATTTGGTTGCGAATCTCTCTGCTTTTGAATGTTTATTGTTTAATTGTGAGTTTAGTGCACTCGAAAAACACTACAAGCTGTTGTAAAAGTTTAGATGAGATGGATGCAAATGAGCAATTGTTCTTGTTGTCAGGACTCTCTCGAAATGTCCAATTGTTCTCGAGTCGTCGAAACCCTCAACTTTAAGATATTCATGACCGGCCACAACCACGAAGCGGAGCAGGTCGTTTGGAAAATGACCTCAGTATTTACTTAATTCCATGTAGCTTCTAGCGAACAGCAGAACAATCCACAAGATATAATCTTCATATGCAAACAAGCAAAGCGAAAGGAAGGGACACGGCCAGGAGCAGCAGCCGAATAAACATGTGGAGTTCAGTGGAAAGTTTCCTCCTTGATGTTGGGGAAGGTCTGTGAACGTGCAATGAATTCCAATCCGGAAGTCTACATAACCACAGGAAGGACGGAAGAATTCAACTCGATAAAAATTGTCTATCTCAGCGTTGTTTTTCTGTCCTCATCTTCCCAGATTGCTCAGTCTCTTTGCGGTTGTGTAAAGCAGATGGGACCTACACATACTTTTTAGTGTTGTCTAAGGGTTTCTTTCAAAACTACGGACGCAATTTTGACTCCGGGGTGAAAGTTCTCATGCAGAACTGCTCCTCATCCCAATAGACAAGATCTCCAGCTGCTTCTAGATACATCTTCACTATTTCAACTAAGCCATTCTCTTTAAGACTAAGCACACACACAGATATGTTCAACTTAAAAGAAGACATATACCCCGTTCAAACTTTCATGTATGGAGAAGTCTAACATTTTTAAACCAAAGACTTTCATTTCAACTTAAACTGAATTTTCATCTTCAACCAATTCCAACTCTATTGGCTTCTGAACTCCTGCA
This sequence comes from Isotomurus palustris, assembly GCA_034696625.1. Classification (NCBI taxonomy): domain Eukaryota; kingdom Metazoa; phylum Arthropoda; class Collembola; order Entomobryomorpha; family Isotomidae; genus Isotomurus; species Isotomurus palustris. The sequence continues at coordinate 204,637 of JAQGAD010000006.1, read as the reverse complement.
TGACTTTTCACGATTACCTCTCAATCCAATCTCAAACCTCTGTCCTTGTTTGCATGCATGAATCTGTTATTTGTATGCATAGATTTCATCACACTGATTCCCCACAAGTCTTCTTCATCCATAAAACATACATGTGCTTTTATAACACCCTCCATATTTCCACATATTCGTGCACGATAAATAATTCAGCCAGTCTGCAACTACAAATTAGTCCGATTGGGCTACATCAATCGATGAATCCGACGAATTTCTAGAAAACAGCGATTCAAATAGAGCAAAAATACTCCCAAATTTAGAAAAGCTAGCTTATATAGCCTATAATCTACAATTACAAGTGAAGGAAACAGTGTTTGATTAAGATATTGAAAATCAATACTAAATCTAATTGCACAATTGCCCGTACAACAAGAATCACGTAGAATCCTCGACTTGTCTTTTCTGGCGAACAAACAGCAAGGAGCGATAAACAAAAAGAAATTAATGGAGATAACAGCAGTCTATTCAAAATCTGATAAAGGTTTGATTGCTGCAGTTTACAGCATTCCAGGTGGTTTTCAAATGTCAACAGGTAAAAATAGATACACACGTCATTTCAAACTCATTGTCAAGAATTCGTAGGTGACTTTGTATGTTTTTCTAATTATTGTTTACGACGATTGTTCATTTGCACATCAAAGGCTGCAGAGTTGAATCTGAACTTTTGTCGTTCATCCACGGCTCGCGGCATATGGTTATAATGCAAACTCGCTAAGAGACTCTCAAACTCAAGATGAAATGGATGTCTCATTTATCAAACAGCAAATTGCCCTACGTACCTAACTAAGTTTTGCTGCAATAACTCACAACTGTATTAACTAAGTTTGACTTTTACGTATTTCGTGTGAAATGAACTTTTTTGTCAAGTCAATAGTTCAATAGTTTATACAAAAGCCATTATTTCAGTTACGACTGCCATTTACCGTGGCCTCCGTAGGACCTTGAAAAGTCCTGTCTAGCGGAACAAAAAACTACACAAAATCTGTTTGATCATTACAATTTGGCAAAAAGGATTTCTTCATAAATACACAGAAGTTCACTCCACAAACAAACCCGAGTTGCATAACAAGCGAAATGTAAAATGCATGTGTACACTACCATTTAGTTCCATGAAAATGACTCACCTTGCCGAATGCTCTTTTTGAAACTCAATAACACTAAATTTCCAGGAAGAGAACAACAGGCTTATTATGACGGTCAATGAATCTACACGCTTGAAAGCGACAGGATCAGCCGACGAAACATTTGGTAGCTCTCAAGCTGTGAGTTAATTAGAATTTGTACATCATTCACACAAACCAACGTAACTCGATGAATTTCAAAGTCAAAGCCTGCACCTCAAAACTGACGAGGAGACTGAAACACACAGTTTGTTGAATAATGATGGTTTCTTTGAAAGCAAAATGTAATTTAGTTTTACGTTTTGACGCTTGCTGAGCGTTTAGTCTTTTACAGGATATCTGCGGTTCCTCATCTTGTGACCTCTGAATCGCAGGGATTCAATCTAATGCTAAACATTCAGCTGAAGTGCAAAATGCATCTTTATTCATTCTCGTGCATCTTGTCATTTGTGGGCATCACAAGCCACAGTTGTGGAGTCAACAATCGACCTTAAACTTACAGGCAGATCCTTAAACATTTCCAGTTTGTTGTGCCATTACCACTGCTATCCAACCCGGTACAAAAAATGACACGGATTGTAATATTTGAGTTTGACCTACATGTCAAAATATGAGTAACGGGAAGTGGATGACTATCCATTTGATAGTACAAGGAAGCGAAAGCTCGGCATCCACGTCAAGATTAGATTCCTGAGCCATTCCTCTCCTCAAGAGACGGGACGAGACCCCAACTTGAGATTTCCCATTTCGTCAAGTAAAGTATATATACACACACACACACATACATACATACATACATAACATACACATCTCCATCAGCAAGAAGATTGACTACGAAGGTCTACAAATGGGAATTCTCTGTGAGAAGATGAAGCCATTGTGAGATACATGTTGTAAATCATCCGAGGAATTATGGCTGAATTGAACATGATTTTTCCCCGTCCATACAAGAACGTCCTGAAATCTTGCTCTAGTTTCATATTCAACATTTATGTCTGTGTTTGCTTTGATAGCTTTTACAGATTAGAATAATGTTGTCGTCTTACACTTACAACATATATATATATATATATAACCAATAATGATTGATATTTACCGTTGTTCCATGAAGCAATTTCACAGGGAAGAAAGAGCTTCACTAAAAGTAAATCCTGACGGTAATAAACCACAATATCCTTCACAATTGTATAGACGCCATGAACAGCCCACATATTAATTAACGGCTAATTTAAAACATCGAGCTTATGACATTCACTGAGATCGTGTCATTATTTCTAGCCAGGGCGACAAGAACTCCAAGAAACCCACGCTAATGGTCTGAAGTAGGCTGAGTAGGAGTTGTACTTTGTTGAAGTATCATGTAACCACACACGAGTGTCGGAAGAAATGGCTATTAGTACGTTTGATTCCATAGTCCAAAGTTAAAGGCTAAGTATAGTCCGTACAAATCAATACTTTACGTATAAAATCTCATTTGTTTTTACTAATAGGAAATAGGATCTTTAGTCGTTGTTCCTATTGTTGAGAAACGAAGGCAATAGACGTGATTTTCTTAGCGTACATCTTTCTCCTTCTGCTTATGTGAGTCACAAAAGGTCGCGCTAGTTTCTATAAGCCTAATAATAATGCTAATTGTTTATTTGTTTCTTGAATGTCTTTCTAATTATCTTGTTCTGCATGCAAATGTCGTAACTTCTGCGTTACCACAGTGTACAAATATAACTTCAGATACGGCCATTTGTTTTGTTTGTATATTCTTCCGTCGCAGTGAGATTAAATTCCATAAACTGTACACAAACATTTCTATTCTCAGCATTTAGCCACATTCAACATTAAGTCTCATTTCGTTGTAAGTTGGATGTGTGCAATTAGATTAGTGTTGTGTTGGAATTATGTAAGAGGGGCATGTAGATAGGCATGCTTACAATATATCCTTGTGCAAAGAACCTTCAATCCTATTACACTACAGTTTGTGATGAAAAAATACGCTTAACAAGATTTGCTCGCTTACACGACCCACGCTATTTCTGACTTTCTCTGTTGTTTCAAGCAAGGTCAGAACTTAGCTGCCGCTGCATAAAAGATAATCTTAAATGATGCGGAGATCACAAAACCAATTATACTTTTGACTGTAGGTTGGGCAGCTATAGCTGATCGTGGAATGGTAACATGGTGACAGTACTAGAGCAGCCACAAAAGCCAGGGACATTCAGTGGTCAGCAAACATTTTTATTCATTAGCTTGACAGTGCGAGTCCATTTAAGAATACAGATCAGCGAGAGGGCCGAGTAACGCCTCTTTCCCACAGACGTCAGAATGGTTTTTACAAAATGTTGAATATAATTTGAAAAAATGTCATAGGCCCAGACTTCCAGGCGATGGCTTAAATCCAAGAGGAACATTCTGGAGGATGAACTGGGAATTGGGGGAACATACATTGTGAAAGTTGTGGATTCATGTGCAGGAGACATAGTGGAGAAAGTGAGTGTTGAAATAAGGAACACGATTCCAAATGTTGTGCGGAAGGGGAGCATTGTGAACATTGTGAAGAGGGAAAGTAAAGAAAGTACACACAAGCGGAGTTAAGCGATACAAAGAGATATCTTGTACAGACATCCATAAACATGAGATTGCTTGTAAGTACCGTTGCACTTACTCTCATCTCATGAGAATATAGAAATCATCAAGTTTGTAGTCAGCAGACAACACACACAGGAAGAAAAAGTATGTCATCATCATCATTTTTCAAAAAAATACACACCGAGTTTGTGAACTGCTTAGAAGTCCATAGCTACTCGTTATCACTTTCCATCTCTTGTGGAAGGGAAAGTGAGACATAAAAGAGACAAAAGCATTAAATAACTTTGTTGCATAGTGACTTGTGTATTGTGTATGATACCTACCATTAACAACACCACCACCAACGTAACACAGACTCATATTCATTCTGGAACAGTCCACTCAGACATACAGACGTACTTGCTGAAAAATTACTTAAATTCTTCTTATGATACGCAATAAGTATCTCTATTCGAGTTTTCGAGTGAAGTTGATACTGAAGTATTTGCAAAGGAAAAGTCTTCTAGTTGAAAGCAACTTTTTTCAGTTAGTTGCATAGATTGTAAATAAAAGAATATTTTTTACTTCGTTCATTTCCTCACAGAACTTAAGACACACATAAGATTTTGTACTTATCGTAAATTTGAAAGTATCAACTATATACATACGCAACTGCATCCCTGTGTAACGGTGTCGCAATTGCTTTGTGTTTTATATGATACTATTCATGGCTTGATAAATTACATGCATGTATGTCTCAAAGAATAGCTCATGCAGCCGCAAGCAACAATCTTTTCATCTAAACAAGACAAACCCAAAGCAAATATATAATACTCGAAGTTCGAAGAAACTAGAGCACATACTTATTCACTTTCAGAAGATTGAGGACTCCAGGTTACACAATATTATTGCTCAATAATCCTTTTCTACTCAGAGTGTTGGTAATGTTGGTATTCATGAAGAATATGAAACTGGAGCTCTATTTCACATGCAAGTTCTCATACTTATCCAACGCGAATCATCCGAACATCTCCAACTGCTTAGCCATAGTCAACCTAGTTCATTCTTAACGTGTACAATTCAACTTTAAATATGATGTAAGTATGTCAGAATAATCCATCCATAAATCTTTAAGTAACAACTATTATACGCGTGTGTGTACTTACTTTACAATTTTACATCGAGACTTATCTGCGGATGCCAAAAGGAGAGTTTCAGATGATAGCAGTGCACAAGAATACATTTATTTTCAAGTAGCCCCTATGAATTACTATTCCTTGAATTTATATAAAACAGCATTCAGCTGCAATATATAACTGCTATTTACTATTTAGTTCCTGCTACTTAATTTAACATGTAGTTCGTATCAATCTTTCAATCTTCGTGCTTTAATATGTTCCGTAATCAACATGGAAATTCCATTGGTATTGAACAGCAATTAAATATTTAATAGTATAGAAGAATTCAAGTTGAATGGAAGAGTAGGTGTGTTCCAGAAGTTCCAACTTCCAGCATTACTCAGTCAGAGAACGACCCAATACACTTTGCGACCGACAAAAAGATCCACACAAAACGCCACGTAAAGAAAAGGGCCTTTTCTCTTCCTCAGTTAACAGTCTCTTCAAAAATTCATGGGTTTCGAATCGACTCTTATCTCTCTGTCAGGACAATGTATACTGCAATGCATTACACATTACACGCATTCCCTCGATGAGACTCTCTCTCTCCTACTTTCCTTGCACGGAAAACACTCTGCCATTAGCAAAACAACCGACTCGAGCTTCCGTCAAGCCTTTTCCTACTCAAACACTATATACAAATTCTTTATACATTCGAACTCGTACGGGAATTGACCCATTGTTTCTCCCTTCCGAAAGGATCTCTCTGTTCTGAATTGAATTGCATCTCTACTCCCAACACTCCGAACAACTTCATCCTACATTTAAATTTCAACCCACAGCGGCGTCTTTCTTTCCTTCTTCCTACCTCCTACCTTACCTTGCGAATATGCCTCATTTTTTCATTGTCTTATTATAACATGCTTCCGTACACTTGCACATCGACATCGTGAAACTCACATTTTCATTTTCCGCGTCCTTTTCTTCCTGGAAAAGCACAGGCGTGTGAATTTCACAGGCTACATACACAAGTTAGTCGGGTAAAAAACTCTACCTTATTCATAATTAAAGAACCACACTGAATACATTACTGTATAATGTATAATATGTAGTGACCGTGTAGCCTGGACTCTCCGTAGAATAATTTGATAAGATTCTCGCAGATACATACAGCTGCTTAATTTTTATTATGATGGAAATTACTCAACGAATTTTTGTACAGCCTATAGTTGTAAGGAAAGCAATCCATAGAGTATTTTTTCATTGAGTACTATCTATCGTATCGTGTATCTATATCTCTCGAATTTCCTGTCAAAAGCACAAAGAGTTTTTGTAAGTTTATCCCTTCCTCTAAATTTCTTTTTGTACCTAAGCAGCGATTAATGTTTAATCAGGCTACTCGTCTACAGTTGATGGCTGAGGCCAAATGGAATAATAAGCGTAACCTTGAATTGCAAAGGAAAACACTCTCTCATTGCTACGCTCGAAGCAAGTAATTCCATAGGCCAGCTTTCACTTGCTCAGTATAAATATGGCTGATGAATAAATGAGTTCTACTTAAATTAGAAGCATGTAAGTCTACGTAGACAAGTGTGTGTCTACTTCACCTACACAATATTTGTTTTCCACGACTTAACCAAACAATCAACGAGTTGATTTTAATAGACCTTTTAATGCACTATATACAATCACAGAATAAAAGCACAGATTTATGTGATGGGTATTGAGTAACGTGGATAAAATTACTAAAGATCAAAATCTTGCTCTTAAGTACATCTTGCGTAATAACGTCTATAGAAGAGCAGTTGGGTATCGTGAACCTGCAAAATACCACAGGTCACAGGAAAAAAAGTATTCGTTCATCAAATGATACGTGAACTCTTCACTTAGTCGACACATCAACAGAAAATTTCTGTATGGAAGTAACACACACATGACGTGAGAGTGAAAGCGTGAGAGGTTTATTATTGTGAGTAATAATGTCTTCTCGGATGACACAACAGCAACCCTTCCGACAGGAAATTAGATGAGATGAGGACCAAACCTTTTACCTTTACCGTGAAATGTTTCTCTTCTACGTCACCTGGATCTGTCAGATGTGCTTTCACTGACTTCTGTTGTGCGGTTAAAGAGATATCATGTCCTTTTAAATTGTGCTCACTACAAGCCCTCAAGGCAGGTTTACATAAATCTCTTCTTTGGAATGGCTCTAAAAATTGGCCCTGTGTGTGGCTCCAAATCCAACGCATCTTAAAACTAACTGGTGATGATATCCTGTGGCTTCTTTCTATATTTATAAAAATGTGTATCATCTACAAACTAGTGGGGAATTTAAGTGTCAGCAGGGACTTAAGTTCACGAGAGATTTCGCTTTAACCTTGAGCTACGCGTAGCAGGTCATTTGCAATATCTTTTCGTGCTGAAAGCTGAAATGCTTGTGTTCACCAAGCTTTCTGTCACATTAACTGTGATATCCATTTTTAAATGAATGTACAACGGGAGTCTCCCCTACGGTGTTCGGTGAGAGTAAAACACAATTCTACATTAGATTCGCGCGACGGACGATAATGCATAATAAATTGTGTGGGATGTGTCCTTTCACATAACTTTCTGCTTTAAATGCACGTATACAATACATGTGTAAGAATACCCACTTGAATTTGAATGGAAACGAAGTCACTTTTGCCTCTAGTGTACATGAATAAATGTCTAATTTAATGCACGGAAAATTCATTGTGCAGCAAGTAGAACTCACAAATGCAGGAGCATTCCTATGCGAGCAAATAGCAGTAGGTTTTGGACATGAATTATATTATTAACTCGCATTCGATGTTAAATTTCGGAATAATAAGAATTGTAGCCATGCATCTCTAATTTCGCGATTCAGACTGCATCACCCTTACAGGTGGATTTAATGCAATCACTGCCAACTATTTACAGAAAGTAGCAGCCAACAAAAACTTAAACTGGCTTTTATGATCACTTCAGCTCCAGAGAAAGCAATAACTTTCAGACGTTGGAGTTTTTCTGCCCGTTTTGTAAAGCGCGTCTAATGTATAAAGTCTTGAATAAAGTTGCTTCTTCTTTTAGTATATGTTTTCTCGCTTGTATTCCCTAGTTCTTTGGTTTCTCCAACAAATCTAAGAATGGGCATTCTAGAATTACTGAGCAGCTTAGAATAAAAACTAGACTGAGTGAGTGAAAAATTACCTCGCAGAAACTTTCTTTCGCTTTGTTGTACTCCTCAAAATTCGTTAGAATAAATCCTTCTCACAGATTATAACCCAGGCAAATGAAAAAGTGTAGTTATTGCTTCATTGCGCTTTGCAGGATGCATAGTTACGAACATTCAGTTGCATGTCTTACTAATTAGCAAGCACTTAAATCTCTTGAAAAGTCTGTAATACAAAAATTCAGTGCTCTTGATTTGAAGAGTATACTTCATGTCTACTTATGAGATCCTGTGAATAAACGGAGTTTAAGTACTCCCCATAGAGTTTATTTTTGCTGAAAAAGGACATCAAGATTCGGTTAAAAGTGTCCTCGCTACAGTTTAGCTGAATAAGCACAAACAGGTTCATGAAAAAAGCATCATACGTTTCTACTGTCTACGCTAGTTGAACCATCGTGCGTCATTCTTTGTGAGATTTAACCCTGCAAATCTTACAAAGATTGGAATTTTTGCATGCATTACGTTCAAAGATATGTTTACATACCTTTTGGACTTGAAGGAAGAACAGTTTCCACCTCAAATGAATGAGCTTGCTGAACCGAAAATTCGGTGTTCTCATGCAAATCCCGGGTGGTAATCAGAGTTTCCATTGTTCCGAGTGTAAGACGATCTAACTCTTCTTGTTTCAGGAAGCCCAAAGAGAGAGTATAACGTCAATCTTATTCAGACAAAAGTTACTGAGCTGCTGGTGTTGCTCACTTCGATTGGATTAGGAACAAACGAACTTTTTCTGTCTTTCTCAGTCTTCCTCGTCTTTTACTTCTCCCAATCTTTCAGAGCCAGAAAGACAAGGTAAGCAGGTGTCTCATATTTCTGGAGAAAGCTTACGTTAACCCTCCGATCTGAAAATTAGTGTTTCATGAGAGAAGACACTTCTAGCCTCGGGCTTTCAAAGTCGCTCAGAAGAACAAAGATTCTTTCATCTACAAAAATTCTTACGGCGTACTCGACACCTTTCTTTCAAGGTGCTGATGAAATGTAAAACGGCAGTGCTTATTTTTTTCTGAAAGAGTTCATTACAAAACCGATCGTGAGCCACAATCAGGAGGAGCAGAGAAAGGGAAGCGTAGAGCGTCGCACAGATTGTCTGGATTCCTTAAATTCTATGTATTGTTCTCAGCTAATGAAATGTCTTCAGTTCACCAAGTATACTTCAGGTCATGGCTGTGTCAGTTTTGGAATCTCATTATTACAGAATAGTCAGTGTAAAACGGTAGAGCAGAGTAAGGGGATCTGTGGAAATCTCCGTTGTCCTCAGGGAAATGGGGGTGAGTTCCCCGTGTATTCTTTGATGAGATGTGTTCTGGCTGTCTCAGGTTTCCCCAGTCGTGTGTATTAAAGGAAGGTAGAGTAAAGATGTACGGAACAACTGAAGAATGAGATGTAGGGTGAACTTTCTTTAGAGGCTTAAGGACTTGCGGATATCACAAGGGTAAACGAAGTAAAAGGACAACTGGAGGAAGAATGAAGATAACGTAGCATGAGTGCTAAGGAGACAACAAGAGATAGTGAATGTGTGCTTTGACACTGGCTGAGGGAAAGTGGCAGTAGATTCCTCAAACGCAGAGTCCTTATACACGGAGAAAGTTTCTGTGGGGAGTTGTGTTTTCTCCAGCATTGGACTTGTGCTCTGGAGGAACTCCACACTCACTTCCATCCACTCCAGAACTCCAGATTGTGGAGAGATATGGCTAATATGAGTCCACACAATAGCTTCCCACTTGCATATCCTCAAATGTTCATCCTACTCAGTCGTCAGATATTCTACACACTATTCTTGGCTCTCCAGAGCAAAGACAATTTATAATGTCTCTCGAAGTTTTACGCTGCGGTGCAACTTGCACATCACAAGTTAGTATGATCGAATTACAGAGAGCTGTGCAGTTATTTAATCAGACGTGATGGGATGGAAAGAAGTTGAAGAAGCTTCTTCGACTTTTAAGTTGAAGTTATTTCATGCCTTCATCAAAGCATTCTAAACTAAGAATGAGTCACATTTTAATTCTACTTGTGTTGCAATTCCAGGCGAACTGCTATTCTTCAATGAGACCGAGTGGAAACTTTTTCTTCAGACATGTAAGTCAATTTGCATAGTCGATGAATATTTCAAACTCCAAATATTACAAAACCGTAAGACGCATGGTTGCTATAAAATAGATACGAAGAACCTTTTGTTAGTCATTGTGACAAGCTAAGAAGGTGGAACAAGACAAGTCGTCGATCTAGACTTTCGCTTTGAACTTTTCAGGATATTTAAATTGGAATGAAGTTTGATGCAAAGCCTGGAGTCTTCACGTCTGTGAGGTGAATTGCAGTCATTCTGAGACTCGTCTATGTATAAATGAACTTTTAAGTCAACAAAGAAAGTTGTATTGACAGTTCTTTGAGTATTCTTCCATAAAATTACGTTTATTGATGATTGTGTACAAAAACAGATTGCAAGTTCGAGTCCAACTTACCACGCTAAATGCAAAAGCATAATCAAATCTCATGCAGTTTATATTTTCTTCAAACTTACATTCAAGCTTCAAGTGGAGTCACATATCTTAACCCAACGTATCCTAAGTGGATCAGTACTTTCTATACTATATTACTATCAATAGTATCTACGAGTTTCTAATGTATAGTTTAGCAGCAGACGATGGAGACAGTGATGATGTATAACAACTTTTACAACTTGAAATGAGACCATAATTTGAACTTATTAAAGCAAAAAACAACAAAGATAATACATCAAATTCATTACGACAAGAGAATTGAAGATTCAGTACTGATAGCTAACAATAAAAACATTAAAAAAGGACAGGCAAGTTTAACGCAAATTGTCAAGTTGCTCCTTTGAATAGAGACCAACTCGCCGTTCTTCGAAGAACTTGATGACCATGTTGGGGATTTTTTCTTTGCATGTCTTCACCAAAACAGGGTCAACTTCTTCCAACCCTTCCCAACGGACAACGAAATACTGCTGCCCATCGTCCTTATCTTTGCACAGCGCCACGATTTCAACAGCCTTAAGTCCTCTGTCGAACCCTCGTTTCTCCTTCTCCTAAAGACAACACTTTGTTACCTCCAAGTTCACCACTTTCAAGCACTACAATTATTTTTTGTGAACTTCTTACCTTTAACATTCTCTCAAACTCTTCCACCAACTCATCACAATCTAAATTTTCCTTGGGCTCCCATGTGTCAAACTCCCTGGAACAATAAATGACAACATTATTACCAACATTAACACCATTTACATTCGATTTAAGTGACCGCAGTAAAACAGCGATGAATGCGATACGCGATTATAATATTTCACATTCTCTCATAATATTTATTAAAACAAACTTTCCCCAAACGACTCGAAACAAATAAAAGCTAATCACTAACGATAAGCCACTTACGATCCATATCCTTGCCACTTGAGGTAGTAAAGGATTTTTCCATTGGCGTCGACCTTCTTGTCCTTGATCTTCTCGACGATGTACACTTCATCCCCATCTTCATCCACTGGAGGTACTTCTTCCGTTTCGTGGCTCGACCGCGACCCCTCATCGCTGTACGATGGCTGACTGCGCTTCTTTCGTGTCCTCCCCATTCTTCCTCCCAGTCGTCAGATAATAAATTTCAATTTCGTCAGCTGTTGAAAGAGTCGACTGAAATGACAGAGATGACGACGAAGACTGAGTGATGAAAACAATGCAGACTTGCAGACTGCTGCTGATGAATGAAACCCACCACCGCCGCCAAAGAATTCTGCAGAACAAGAAGAAGACCTGCACACGTTGTCACACTGTCACTCGATTCAGCAGATGAGGCGAACGCACAGGTTATTTGTTATGGTGGCTGGTGCAAACTCAACTGGCCGGCTGCACAAATTTCCCGCCCTCCCACTCTCTCTCTCTCTCTCTCTCCCTCCCCTTCTCTCGTCTCTCCTCTTTGTTCACTCGATTCTTAATTACCAGTCTTAATTAATCATTAATTAACTATGGTTGCTTCTTATCATTTATTTATTCCACACACGATTGACATCTCAGAGTTAAATAATAGTATAAGTTATTAATTAAATAGTATTAGTAGGCAATAAGGGGTAACAAACAACAGTTTATAAATTATAATAATATGTTAACATCGAGATTATGAAAGAAACATAATAATATAAATTATGGAGTGAAAATGAAGAAAAATACTTATAAAATCTCTTTTTGCAGAATACAGGCCTGCGATATAAGTGGAAGGTATGTTAGGAGTAACTTTAGTTGTAAGAGGTACTTGAAACAGCTCTTTCTGTGCTTGGAAGACTTGGAACTAAAAATAAGGACATATAATATTAATGGATTGCAAATTCTAACAACGGCAAGTCTTGTCTTCTTCAGCCTTAATGTTTCACGACACTATTTAGGAGTATTTGAAGTTCCTGCAAAGGTAACTCATGATGCTTGGTTAGCAGTATTCGGTTGCATATATTATAGTAGTAGTGGTAATAGGGTAATTCACGTTTTTTATAATAGAGCAGTTCATTAACTAATACATTTCCTAACGGCAGGAGTTGCAGTCAGTCAGTGAATCAAAAATTTATACAGAGGGCAGAAATGTAATTGATAATTCTGGAAGTGCTTATAAATTATTCTTAAACAGGTGGAGCAGCGAATCCAACACTAACTTGATTACTGACGGAGTCTTGTCTGCTGAGTTCTAAGAAAAAGAGTCGAACGACCCACAGGCAGTAGATGTCAAAAACCACTTCCAAGCATTCTACGAAACTAAGGCTCTTCGTTCCATTCACCAGTACTGTAATGAATAGCGCTGTGTTTAGAAAGGACATCGCCACAAACGCCCACCACCAGTTATTGACTTGTCTCGCATTTTTCTGCAATCAAACAATTACACAACACTACTCACACAACTTGTTTGCACCTTTGCACTAAAACAAAACACCATGAGAACCTACATCAATAGGAGTAAAATAAAAATAACTTTCTTACCTGCTTAGCCGCCCTGTACAAGTACAAATGAAGAGCTATACAAGCACATCCGACTACAGCCGCTATCACCAGCACCACAAAAATCAGCGCTACAAATGATCAGAATACAAGTTGACATTAGCAGATTGTAGATGTATTCGAGATTCGAGTATACGGTAACATGTAACACATCAAAAACTCATGTCTTACGTCCACCACCAAACTTCTTTTGAAGTTCGTCAAACACATCGTCGGGTCTACCCTGCTGACCACTGGTCCTGGGTTTACTTGGCATATTCAAAATAATGGCATAGATGACTACAGAAATAATCATGGCCATAGTGTAAATTCCAGAGAGCGTCTAGAATTGACCCATAAATAAAAACTTAAAAATGCGAACAATTAACTCACAATAAGTTAAATAAAACAAAAAGATGAGACATACAGCCTGAATGATGGCGATGTATTTGGTGCCGTCGGCCAAGGTGACCCCAGGGAGACAAGGACCTATTGACATCGCAGAGGTCAGCCTGGCCATCCACACGTTTCCATTGTACGATCGGAATTGACTCGCCATGCTTGTAAACAGAAATCAAAATGTAAAAACTTAAACTCGAGGAACGAAGAAGACTGTCTTCAAGTGCGGACAACAACAAGACTCGACTAAAAATAGATTAAGTAGAATGTCTTCGGGGTCTTCTACTTCATTCATGTGACAGTGGCGGTGGCTGCTACGGCTGCTGCTGCTGGTGATGCTGCTAATGGTGGTGGCTGTGGCTCTATGGGGGATGATTTCAGATTCCTCCAATCTTACAAGATTCATGTGTAAAGATTACTTCTTGGAGTCTTCGTCATTGTTTGCAGAAGTCCGAGAAGTCCCTTCAAAATTCTTCCTCGAATTGAACATTAAACTTAATCAGTGGTCATCCGACGCAAGCTGTAGTTATGGATGAATGTATTGGATGAAATCTAGAGTTTCAGAATTCAGTAAAAGATCGCTTAGTCATTAGTCATTCTAAACTGCAGACGTGCATTGAGGGTTAGTGTATATTATACTTGACTTAAGATTAGTGACTCAGACAACCAAAATTATTATCTCTTTCCTTATGATCACAACCAGTGTGTGCAGAGAAATATTTACTTGAATCAGGATTCATACACATGTTATTTATCAGCTGAGCAGGAAGCTATACAAAGTTTCGGGTCAAGTGAAGAGTTGACGTGATAAATACTTTATTTTTCACCAAAGGTGAAGGTGCGGATATTTGATATTCTAAATAATACTGACACTTCATGATTTATAGACACATTTGCTTCATATTGCACATCAAATAATCAAACACCCACCAGAATCTTCTACTTTTCTTGATAATGCATTATTCATTGGGAATGGAAAGAATAGGATCAATTGCGAACAAGACAGCTTGGCTACAACTTATACGCATCGATCATCGCTTCCAGTCTAAAACGATGATATCTGAAGTGTCCATCCAAACATTAAAAGTCCTGCCTGTCACGTTGCTTTATGGTTCCAGCCAAAATTCTACATAGCCTTAGGTGTCAAAGTAAACGAGGACGAAAGGTACGTGGTACTATTGGCAGTGGCATTTGGTCTGAATTCCAAGGACAATTTGCAATGCAAGATTTGGATTAGACTATCAGACTTTAATTAGAATAAAGAATCTAACAATAAATATGCTACATGTCTCCTCCATACAGAGAGAGGAGAGAAGTAAAGGGTATTCGATCTTTTAAGTAATTCGTCATGCATCACAGCAGAGAGATCTTCGAGTTGATTTTGGGGTAGAGATAAAACGACGAGACTACACAAATCTAAATAATCCTCTGTGTGGCTTTTTAATTGTCGTGTGTGTGTGTGTGTGTGTGTGTGGATTTGCGACTATCGAATATCTGAGGTGCAGAGAAGCTTTTCTTCTTTTTCTACTGACATCGATGAAACCCTGTTTTACAGTTCATTGTGAAAATTCTTTTATCGAGAATTCGTTATGGAAATCAGAGTCAACTGCATCAGTATCCAAGTTGATCTTATTTCCAAACGTGAACTATGTACGAATGACAGGGTGATATGTATATTTATTAAAAATTGTGAATGCATGTGACCATTCAAATTATCTCGGATCATTCATGAGCAAAACGAGATCCACTTCCACTGACACAAGTTCGTTCAGAAGAATGGAATTGAGACTTCATTTGTGTCGACAGCTTTCACACGACAACTCACACATTTTCCGGACAAAAACCTTTGCCACTTTTTACTCATCAGGATATCATGGAAAGTTGCCCGCAAATTAATGGTCACTACCCATTTCCTCCCGGATCAACTTTTAGAGGATTCAACCAGACTCCAATCACCCAAAGTCCTGTGTACATCAACAACTCCATTCACAATTCCAGACAGATTCATAACCAGAATTCCCTTCCTCATGAAGTTGACCCGGTTGGGCCTGGACGAAGATGTTCTCATTTCAGAGAGCTTCTGGACAACGTCTCAGTCTCCAAATTTGTAAAGTTCCTACGCGTTATAAAATTTAGCAATAACCTTTTAGAATCTACATTTTAATTAATAACATGCATGCTTATTGTGTAGCTCTTGTTGTTGGCATCTTTCATTGGAGCTCTCCTCATTGTAATCGGATTCGGGTGTTATGTCTACCAACTGGTGGAGTTTAAAATGGCTCTTGATCGAATTTCTAACGGACATGAAGAAATTCTCGACTGTTTCGTTCAGTTTTGGACCCTCATTGACTTCAGTGAGTTCAATATTATTTGTAATTACTTCCAAACATAAACATTGGAGGGTTTTCTGTTGTAAACAATGCATTCATTATTTTTGCAGTCTTGAATTTGGTTTTGGTGTGGGAAATCATTGGATTGTTCTTGGTAACACTTATAACAAGCGTAGTCTTCATTGCTGCGTGCCAATCGGATCGAATGGTAATTGTTTAAGTACTTTATAATTGATTTAGAGAGTGATCATTAAATTATGCTCTTTAATACAATGACTCCCAATACCACAGAGAGAATGGAATGAAACAACCCGATTGATTACGAAATCCTTCTCCTTGTTCTTTCTGGGACTTATGAGTTGCTACATTCAAACTTCAATGGGAATTGTTCGACATTCAATCTTAACCAAAATCAATGGCTGGCTGAACTGTAAATATTAAGTTGCCTTCTACTTGTGAGAGTTTTTCTTTATGATTTTAACGTGAAACCTGAGCTTGGAAGATTAATATTATTATTAATAAGTAATAACCTTTGCTTCAGTTGTTCCAAGCATTTTATTTTTAGATTGTGACTTTGATATCACTTTCCAGTTAACCTTTCATGTGTTGAGTCTTACATAATTTCTTTGCTTTAATTTATATACGAATGTTCTATTGAATTGACAAATAAATACATACAAACATTCACTTCATTGAAAGTGCCATTTCATTTGTTTCGGGTTGTAGAACAATACTGCATAGAAAAGAACAACCATCAGGTATTAATTGTAATTGTAAGCATCATATTATTATCATTATACTTCTTCACTACGTAGCAGACATAGTTGATCGTTGTTTACGGAACTGTAATTTTCTTAGAAAATGAGCTGAGACAGGAAACAAGTTGGTTTGAATTCTAACCTCTGGACCTTATTCTGCATTCTGCTCTGAAACTCCATTGTGAATCCACGTTAATTATTCCTCTCAAAGTTCCACGTCACCCGACTTAACGTCTCAAGATGGTCCAAGCAATCACTGCTTCTGTGAGGGCGGACTTTGTAATGGAGGAACAAAGGGACAATAGCAAAATAACTAAATGGGAGAATCGCGTCTGTGGAGCTGGTCAGCTGACGAAAGTAAGTAGAGAAAAGTAATATTTAAATAAATAAGAATCTTGGTCACACGCATAAGTTTAAACTAAAACTGTTCCTTTGCAGATCTACTGCTTGATAACTGCAAGTGCTGTGGTGATTGCTATTGGGATCCTCCTAACTATTGACATCAATCATCATTACAGCGGTAAAGAGATACATGAGTATCTTTTCTCTGTGGAAATAAACCTTACGGCCCACGCTAGTAAGATAATCGCGACTCACAATGCCCAACTAAAGACCCTTCTTTCAAGTTCTTTCCCTGCTTAAGCACTTCCTTGTAAATGATCAATCTTGCTAACTGGCATATGATTCAATGTAATTTAAGTTGAGTCCTACTTCCTGATGTTCATGAGCATTCTGCTTGTTCGTGCTGCTGTCTACTACTTGGCTGGATCTTTGATGAGCAAATCTAAGCAGGTATTTATGCACGGCACGAGTCAGCGAAGTTAAAGCTTTGATCTCAAACTATATGATCTTATTCATATTATTATTAATTTGGTGAACAGAGATCTTCGGTGCTCATTGAATGGTGGATTTCACTCACCATCTTCTTCGTCGCATTGGAGACAACTTCATTCATGATGGTTAATGATTACATCCCCGAAGCTCAGACCCTGCTCGTTATTTTCTTTGTAGCGGATATCTTTGTGCAAGTTTGCCTTCTTAGCATAGGTTGGGGATTCGCTCTCACTGTCAAAAAGTATGAGAAAAACACGATTCAAGACTGTCACGTGTTGGAAGTACGCAGCGACAATAATAGCGACATTAGCGACAGCTCCTCAGATGTTTAAAATGAACTTCTGAACTCAAAGTTTCTATCATGAAACTAACAAGATATTTGAGTGTTTTTGTGTGTGAAATAAAGTCTTCCTGACATCTTAAGAAAGTTTTTTTGCCCATTCTGCAAACTGTATCCATTGAAACATTTTGGCATTGACGAAATTCATACTATTAAACAAACGTATAATTTTCGAATGCATTTGTATTATTCAATTCTTGTGGAAAATGTGAGTTGCAGAATATTTTGTTTTTGAATACAAAAGCACATCCTTCCATTGCCACGTAATTAAATGGCTGAAGGGTGCCACGTATTCTCGACATGCGGAATAGACTAAATTGGAACTTGTGCTGAGGCGAACACTTTATTATTATTGTTCTGTTTCCTAGATTTGGTTAATTACATTTATTTCTCAGAAATGAACAGCAAATAACGCAACCATTTGTGCAAACTCTTCTATTCTACTCATTCATGCCTTCTCAATATAATACTACAAAATTATTTCAAGTAAATTTAACCTGAATATTGCGTCCATCAATCAGTCGCATAATAATTTATGTAATAAATATCGTCAGAATTTTTGTATCATGCTTTCCTTTACTTGACCTTCATAGCATGCATTTCAAATCACTGAAAGCTTTAAAAGATTAAAAATGGGGAATCCAGTATGCGCCAACACAAATTTTACACAAACTTAGGTTACGTAGACTCTTCTTTGAAATTCAGTCTTAATCCTTTCACTCAAATTATTAACATAATGCCGCCTATGACGCTCAAGAGTAATTAAGTAATTTTTATTCTGTGAAGCCGTTCCTTATGAAAACCATTGAAAAACGAATATGCTTTTGCAACCAACGCATGACTTGTGGACAAAGCTTTAGTCGCAACTTAATGACGTGTGTAGTCGGAAGAGTTGGGATAGCACAATAAATCGATAAAGTAAAGTCCAAAATTGTATTGATATTCCCGATTCCATATGGAGGCAATTCATACAGATTAAGTCCTTGTACTTGACTGATAACGAGCTTCATTTAATTCCATATGATGCGGTTGTTTTTGGACAAAATTGGTGTTTACTATTTTATTATACGTGCAAAGATAAGGATAATCCAGGTCTCATCAGCTCATCTAACCCAACAAACGAAACCACTAAGCCACACGCTGGTGATTCCTCTGGTAAAAAAGCTACGAACAAGTTGCCTACATTTCGCCAAGAAACTAAGGTTCTCTTTCATGCACACAACAAACCTTTGGCCATTACGAAGAAACTGTGAAGTTCATCTTCCACGTCTTCGCCTCTGCAACTTTATATGTAGGCACACGAAGCTCATCTGAGTTACATAATCATAACACAACACTGTCATATGTCCAACACATTCCACTGACACGTTCTCGCGATATTTACTTTCTGTGATATTCCATCGATATCTCTATATTTAATAACCTCACTTAATTTCGTCTCTTAATTTAGTTTTAGCTGTGGCCAAGTTAACTTAATTATTTCAACGCGTAGGCCTAGCAAAGATAAGACAAGACTTTTTAAATCGGTCGACTTTGTGACTATTTACTCAGTTGTTAAATATGAGAGGAAAATACTCAAAGAACTTTATAGTGACCGTAGTCTTCCTAATTTGCTCCTTACTGACAGATTCAGTGCTCAGTAATTATTACTCCCAAGGCTCCGTTTATTATCCGACTCAGAATGGCTACTACTACCCACAGACCAGAAACACGGAAGGTAATTATGGTAATAACGACCAGCAGACTTATTGGTCACCAAGGATAGTTCGGAGGTCTCAACCTGACTCTTCCGATTTTGGGACAACGCAACCCCAAAAACCAAGACGAACTCATTATGGACAAACCGCTTCAGTGTAAGTTGTTTTCCTTCTAGTCGATAATGAATTCTAATGATCACTTGAAGAGTGAACTTAAACTTTTTTTAACCCTACTACATTTTACAAAAGACCACTACAAATATTTTTTGTAAATAGTAAACTTTATTTACCAAAATAACATCATCCTTTAATTCCCTCATTCATTAGAAGAAACAGTGTAAGAATGGAAGTCTATTAAAAATCAATTAAAAGACGCAAGGAGTTGTCAACAATTTTATATACAACAGCTTTATATCAATTTTTCAAAATTCTAGTAAAAATGAACAGCAATCAGGGAATTCTTAGAGACATACATATTCTCCTTGGAGTACAAAGTTCAAGACATTCTTCAATAACTAAGTTAGAACTCTTCAGATAAGTCTCCACTGACTCATACACTGCTGCATAATCGCTGAGTACAAAACATTGTGTAACTCTAAACTCTACCTTATCTTAAAGTCTTGCTCAATTGACTTTGACTCACTCAGACATTCTTATGTCATTCAGTAAATCGATTCAAGGTTAGGATATTCATAAAATTCCATCTTTCTGACGTGTGACATGTCGTCCAGTTTATCTGTGTTTCTTCATGTCCATCAACAGTAAATAACAACTCACGATGTAAGCATCTCTTTTGCAAGAACTTAGTCAATGTCATAGGTCCCTAGTTTACTTACAATTCACGCACACATATTTTAACGCACGCAGTTAACTCCAGTTTGTCTGCCCACAGTTAAACTGTTCCATCTCAACTCAAACCTTACATTTTGAGCTTATCTTAAAAACTATCCTTAAAGAGACAACCCTCGTTTTGATAGGAATCTCTGGAAATGACCAGTTACACTTAAACTACAAAACTACTATAATTTCTTCCTTGTATATTGATTATTCTTGCGCCATTTTTATTTATCGTAAAACAAATAATAACCAGTAAAAACCGTATTTTCAGGAATACTGATGCCACTGGAGATTCACAACGACCCTCGAGTTGGAATGGTCGATGGTCTCCAAGCAATCCAACCTCTACAAACTATGGAACTCAACATCTTCAAAGAGACAGAAACAACCGAGTTCAGATGGGAGTATCTAATTCTATGTGCGATGATGCCAAAGTAAGTACATAATATATGTTGAGAACTGTTAGTCTAGTCTGTGCATCAAACTCTTTAGAAAACTACTAGCAAACTAAATTATCTGGGCTTCTAGAGTCTGCTTGGCGTAGGGTTTTCAGACAGCATTAGTTAAATACCGTAACTCACGAGCATTTACTTTGGAAACGACACTTCGCTCCATCATGAAGTAATGTCTTTCTTCCACGAAACGAGATCTCTATAACCTCTCAAAGAGCTTATCGCATTCCTCCTTTAATTTTTCGTAACGGGAAAGCATGCTTAAGAAAGAGAAACAAATTAAAATTAAGTCAAATCAAAAACTCGAAATGCACACAAATATTTACTATTTAAAAATTAAATGTATCAACTTACTGCCTCAAGTCCAACAGAGTCTGATCGTCAGTGCAATGCTGAAAGGTTACGAAGATATTTTTGCAGTGTTCCAACTGGATTAAGACGCATTCGACTCGCGTCAGTTTCAATTGCAAATTATTTGCCTCCACAGCTTGAATCTTTGTTATTTCCTGCCGCAATTCAAAGTCCTCCACTGCTAAGGCTGCCACAATTCTTAAAACAGATAACAAACCAACACACATTAATTATAAGCTATTACTTTAACTTGTCTCAAATGCGACGACGAAGTGTCAGTAAGCTTAATAATTAATAATTACACAAAACTCACGAGCTGAAGGTAGTCGATATTTTTTCCTTTAGACGATTAGCCTCTGTATGACACATATCTACTCTCTCCGTTAATAGGCGTTCAGTCTCTTCCGCTGTCGAAAACAGAGCCCTGCAAAGCACCCAACGCAATGAACACTCACGTAGTCATAATACTAATACGAGTCAGTTAATCGGTTACGGTTACGGTACGGTTAATCATACTTCATACGTAGCAGTTGTTTAGCTCTACAGGGTAAACTTACGGTAGAAATTGTTCAGTAGACTCGATGTATGTTTTTAGTGCCTTCAGGCACTCATCCACTGGCGTGATTGTATGTTCTGCATGCCGTGCGTCGATTTTTATGCATACATTGCATAGCCGGACATTGCAATCTTCGCACAACTGATTTAAAACTTGTTTTTCGTGTGTCCCACACAGATAGGTCGAAGCGATTATTTTTCCATCTTTTGACCTTCTTCCTGTCCCGACCTCTTCACTGATGGTGTGGTGATGCGTTGCTCGTTTGAAATGGTGTTCCTGTATAAAAATCAAAAAACACTATTAAATAGAATTCAAATTTCAAAATCAACACAACTATGAGCTAAGAGTACCTCTTTGCATCTTTGGCACAACACTTCAGCGCAAGTATCGCACCAAGCGACTCCTTCTTCCTCTCGGATGCAGGAGGTACAAATATACACTCCTTTAGGGCCACTCGTCCTTGGAACAGCTCCAGCCATTTCCAACGGCCGGTAAGTTAGCTTAACTACTTCTTGCGCGTCAAATTTCCACGTGCAAAGGGGACACGTTGGAGGAGAACCTAGAAGAAGAAATAAGTCATTTCATTATTTTAACAAGAACAACACTCTCTCTGGCAAGCAACTTCTCTTCACATTCGACTTTCAACTCACCCTTTTCCACTAATTTCTGAAGACAAATTGTGCCACAGATGAAGTGGAAGCAGCCAAGATGAATGAAGTTGCAGTTGCCGTAAAACTGAACATCAGGGACGTCCCGCTGATCCATACAAACAACGCATTTAGCGAAGGGCGGCCAGTTAATTTTTCCGTTGGCATCGAAGGGTTTGTAGTCGAAGGGAGGCAGCTGTTGCTGACCTGACTGTGGGGCGGGGGCGGGGACGGGTCGAGGCTGAGAGGGTCCTGCTGTGTTCCCTGACATGGCGTTGTTTTCACGTAGCGTTGTTGAAAAATAAAAGAGTGAAGACAGAAGACACGACAACTTCTGAGATCAGAAATCAGCCACGAGCAGCTGTACACGATGACTGACTGCGAGGCTCTCTCGAGTCACTGGAGTGTCCCGACAGCAATGACACGCATTCAAACATTCCCGCCACTTTCCCAGTGAAGACAAAACCCCACAGGCGCCTCTCTGCTCTCCTTCGGCAACGGAGATTTATTTCTACGCCTCTCTACAGAATTTCTATTGTTCTTTATTTCACAACAGTTTAAGCCCAGATAATTAGGCTTACTATAGGAGCACGCAATCCGTCCGTTCATCCACACCTTCAGAACAATGCATATGCGTAATCATTTACCTGGGCTATTATAACCTGCTTGGTGTCTGATTTTGGAAATATTTCCATGTAATATTAATCACATCAAAAAGCCGATGAAAGGCCGATGTTTTTCATAGTGAGCGAACGACGTTTTTGTACTTATTTCATGATCTTGATATTACGGTCTGTCTCTATAAATGCACGGAATAATAATCGCAGACAGATAACTGTGAGGGTGAATAGAAGTAGCTAAAAATGTCCAGTGTGGTGTATAGAATAGAAATGTGGGACACGAGAAAGCAAAGGAATAAAAGACCTCGGAGTAATTTCGTAGTAATATTAACCCACTTTTGCAATATGGACTTATGATGTACTCGAAGCAGAAGTGATTTGATGTCCTCTTCTATCTAAATGATTTTGCTATACAAAAGTTTTTATGCGTTCTCCCGAGGGAATCTCATAGAATATTATCCAGAGTTGTTACTCTTGACAAGGTTGATCTCTCTCTGTGTTCTTCCAGAATGCATTCCACGCCAAGGACAAACACTTTTAAATCCCAAGAGGTCAAAATAGAAATCATCCACATAAAACTATGTTCTATAGAACTTCACCTTTACTTAAAGTATGAAAAGCCACCAGGAACTGATGAGCGCATTTCACAGTCAACTTGCAGCATCAGTCAAAAGTCAATCATACAGAAGTAATAATAAGTTTCCATTCCAAATTTTTAAACAATATTTGACTAATAAAATTTAAGCCTTAAACAAAGTCAAAAGTCGATGTGTTTGCTTGCAATAGTTTACATGTATAGTTCAAACACTAAACACTGCTATAGTGGCTTTTGTTCCATTCGCAAAATTCCATGCGTCAGACGCGTAGCAGAGCTGTGATTTCCATAACGAATAACTATTTTGCTTCAGCAGTTGATTAACTCCTGTAGACATTATCTCATTCATTCCTCGTCACTACTTAATTAAATTACATACAGGTGGAATTAAAACTGAATCTTTTGTTTGTTCTGTAGACCAATCTCACTATGGACTGGGACCTCTCGCCCGTCAACCACACTTGTTATCATCCAGAAACCCGATATCCCCAAAACAGGTCGCTTCCTTCCTTACTACACTGTGACAGATTGCCACCTCGTTATGTTGTAAGTTTATCCTCAAATTCAAAAACATTTGTTGAGAAGAATTCATATTCAATTTATAGCTTGTTATAATGAATGAATTTTAATGAATTGGTGATAAAAGTGTTTAAGTGTTGGACAATTATAATAAGGCAGAATTTCGAATAAGAGTATAAAAGTATTAGTGGAAAAGGTATCTGTACTACTATCAATGACTGTGAGAGATCTGCAGTACTAATACAGAAATTTAGTCCCACAGTTCTATTTTCTATTTTATAAGAAAAGATATTATAAAGTTATTTTTACTACGTTTTGCGTAAATTAGTAGGGATGAATAGCTTTTAATAGTCTAGCAGATAGCCAAGATTGAATCTTCTTTAATTCTTTATGCTCTAGTAATAGTAGGAAAATAGTATACAGTTTATAACTAGTTAAGTCGTTAAGTGTACCAGATTGCTGGCTGGTTGACTTGCATTCATACTGATAGCAGGTATTCTCATGTCTCCCTTTGAGTCTTAATCGCTCCACAATTTGTGGAAAGAAACTTACAAACATATTTTTAAATTACCGAGACTTCCCCAATTTGAAGTCTCTTATGATGCGACACAAAATGGAGTAAATTATTGAATCCTGCTGTGATTTACTTTACTTCTAATCATGCTGCTTCCTTGATACTAGTGATTAAGGCACGTGTGTATCTAATTGGAGAGGGTAATAATTCCAGAATTCCAGGGACATATATATATAAGTGTTCAAGTAGGCATTACCTGGAAATCTGAAGATGCCTTTAGTTAATCATTCACGGGTAGATGACCAGTATGACATAGGTATTAAATTAGTCTCTATGGCACTTGCTACAGCGTAAGTGATTAAAAGGGAAAAGAAAATAACTAAATTGAGTGAGCAGCAAGCGGAGTGAAATGCCAAGAGAGCTTATTTCTGTTCATAGCAATGGCAACCTTCGCCAGTTCCTGTGAAAGAATTACTTAACTCAAATTGGTTCTTCCAAAGAATTTCATCTTACACAGCCAACAGCTACACTGTTATGCCTACTAATTAATTCAACACCACTTCCACCAAACAAGCAAATCAAAGACTACGTAACGTTACGTGTAGTTGCGTAAATACAATTAGCAGAAGCTGTATATAGACTATAGACACCAAATCAACGAGCCTTATGCAAGTTATGCATAACGTATTTATGTGTGAATGAATCACAAATTCATTTGATATTTCAGCCTGGACACGTGTGTATGAACAAACGGATCCGATACTCAGAACCTATTCCTACTCAGTAAGAATTTGGATATAATAATTAACAATTTGATAACCATTGCGCACATTTATTTATTCGTTTCTTCATTTCTTTCTTCAGTGGAGATCACAGACCTTTGTGGCCGATGTTTGGAGAGTACATCTTCGTTCCAAGGGAAAGATGGCTGCATAACATTGAGGTAAGGCATAACGAGTTTCGTTTGAATTCGAATATGTTTAACACAAGAAACCCGATTCTTCTTTTGCCTCTCAAGAATCTTGAATGCTAACACAGGAATCCCTACTGAAACTATTTGAATGAGATGATTTGTCACGCAACATATACTTCCTGACCTCTTTAGATTTACTGCTAGCGATAAAATTACTGCAAGTGATCGTAAAAACTGCAATATGGAGAAAGTTTGAGCAACTACTCATTCTATTTCGTTCTATTACGCATTTATACAAACTTTCCAGGTTTATTGTGAAGTGATTCTTGACTCAGATTCCAATGGGACTATCTCAATTACTTCTTTTAGATCTGCAACGCATGGAAGTCTCGATGAGTAAACTACACATACACACACACAAAGTTTTTGGAGAAACCCCAAGCACACAAACTAAAAGCCTTAACCTTCGAAATCTTTACCCGGTCCGGGATTTTGTTGCTCAGTTATACACACAAAGAGTACACGTCAGTTTCTTGTCTCTATTCATTTCCCTACCACGTCTGATCTTAGAGACCTTCGTTTTATGAGCTGCAAAGTGCTTTCGTTGATGAGATCACCCGGCGCATAAAATTTTAAAGCTGAATCCGGAAAAACGAGTGAAAGGAATAGATCATCTCACAAAGAGAGCATTTCACTGTTACACCACAGGCTCACCGATCTATCTTTTCTCAAGATGCTTTTTCATGATCGTCTTGATCCAGTTTCTGGTATTTCCCAACATTATCCCGTCCTATGGTGAATTGATCCATCTGATTTGGGTCAATTGGTCTAGACCAGATGTGTGAAACGGTGCTAAGCCATAATATCGAATACATACATGATATATACAACGACACGTCCATCCTCTGCTCTATGAAAGACCAAGAGAAAGGTTCTCAATTAAAGTGCTGCGAACCTCATGTTTAATCCCCAAAGTGAATTAACGACAGTTTAATGAATGAAAAACAAATCAGTTGATTTAATGGTTCATTTATTTTGTTTTTGCAGCACGGAGCCGTGGTTATGTTATTTCACCCATGTGCACATCCATCGGAAGTCGCTAAGTTGAAGAGACTCGTCAAAAACTGCGTGGGCAAGCATATCATCACTCCCAGCAATTTGGTTCCTCCTGAACGAGTAAGTCATCTTCGCACATGAATCCACTTTAACGCAAATTGATAAGCAAAAGTCATTTACCTAAGAAGATTACACGCTGCTCATCAATAAGCATTTACCCAACACAATTTTCTGCGTAACGTTCATTATTATTAAACACCCACGTCATCATCAAGCTTACTTGAATTGTCCTCAACTTAATCAAAAGCCTTCGATTGAGGAGCGCAGATTGTTACATCAGTTACAGTAGATCACAAGTCATATGAGCTCATTAAGGCTCACTAAATTCCCGTTCCTTCGCCTCTTCACCCTCAATCATTCATAATTTGTCAGCAGACTTCCCGAGAACTTTGGCCCAGTTGCCCAAGATGTAAATTGCGGCTGTCTAGACTCCCTTCGCCTACACGAGACGTTTAAAGAACTTTAGAAAATGGATCTCGGAATTTCAGAGCACCTATGGTTTTTTACCCTTTGTGCTGCGAGAAAGTAGGTCTTGTGGATCAGTGAACTTTGAAATATGGTTTTTAAAAGTGTAGGAGCACCACATGGGCTTTCACTTTGGTGTACGAGAGTACACACCCAACCTACACACACCTTTGCAACCACCACTCATCCATAATGTCATGTCACTGCTTCTCACATCCCACTAGGGTTTCAACTCTGAACAAAGCCCTCAATGTTTGCACCACTGAAAGTATCTCTTAGCTTTCTCTCTGAACAAAGTATTCCTCCCTCTTCTTCTTCTTAGGTCCAAAGTCGATTCTCCACTTTCTTAGAAAATTACCAGTTTTTTGTCTCTCCCACTTCACCCTTAGTTATCAAAATGAATCCAGGCTAATGACAGGACAAGAGGTGGGAGAAAGTCTCTCAAGAACATAACGTCCACCTTTGTTCCTTCTGAAAAAGAAAGGCATGTTTATGACGTCTAGTCGAAAGGCAGGAAGTAAACAAGTTTAACAACAACAGAATTCAACGAGGTCTCACAGAGAATATGCCTCACTGAAACTTTTCTTAATGTTTGTTATTAATATTACAGCCGCTGGCTTTGGTTGCGTGGGGCTGTCGACTTCTTATGGCTTCTGTCGATGAAGCTGCAGCGAAGAACTTTTTCAGAACGAGAGCTCTCAGAGGTCCAGAAGGAACTTACACGAAGGAAGGCCAATATACCTACGGACTACTGGAATCTGCTAAGCAAACCGGAAATGGAGCGAGGTTTGGCTATTCCAGAGTCGAATGTGTTTGAATGGATTAATCACAGAGATCCTCAGATTCAGCTCCTTTGAAGTTTTACTTAATCTCCATTTCATTGCTTTCTATGTCACAACTTTCCAACTACTAATCTACCGTCTTTTAATGTCGCAAAATCTATTATGAGTAGAATGTGAATTTGTTTCGAAATGAGTAGAATGTGAATTTGTATCGAAGCACGTGTCAAATGGCAGCTTTAATTATTATTCCTCAGAAGACACCAACGAATGTAACCAGGTGCATTTAAAAGGAAACATGTATTTTTAACAATTTGCTGTCAGCTTTAATTGAGATTGTGCATTTTTGAATTTCAAATTTGTATATACTCTGCTACTTATTAAGTTTGTCTTAGCTTCAGTCATTAATTACATCTTGAAGTTATGTACAATCTGTTCAAGTTCTAAATAAAGTCTAGTCGAAGTGCAATGAAAAGTTATTCTTGTGTTGTAGCAAAGTATTATTTCATCATTTCTATCGTTTTCTTCTCTTGGTTCATTTCATGTAATTCGTCAGGTAAGAGAGCAACGTTTCGTAAACAGATGTTCATCATCCGCAGATTGGCTAACAGCATAGAAGAATACTCGGTTTGATCATGAGTACGCTCAATTAACTGGACGTTGGAATGCAACGGAAAATTGGACAACGACATCCTTATTAATTACTACTTAATTACTCTTTTGATTGTTTCACTTTGTCTCAGAGCACTTCAAGATTTTTAATTTTAATATCTACTCTCGCTGAATTCAACTACATTTAGAAGCTGTATTAAAACCAGTGATAACTATAACTTCATCACAACTCAAATAAAATTATGAAAAAGTCGAATGAGCTTACTACCAACAGCGATATCATGATATCAAATCCCAAATTCCGAGACGATTGCAGTTTCTGTTCTGAGTTCTGAGCTCTGGAAAGTTGTGGATTGTGGAAGATATTGAGGCGAAGGAGAGAGAGACAGTCGAACTGACGAAGGAGACATGAAGCATCCATAAAGAGAATGGGAACATGAGATGTTGAGAATGTTCAGATTTGTTGGAAGGGAGATGGGATTTGAGACAGAATGAAAATGTAGATCAAAAGATTGAGAAAGCTCAAATGTACACGAGATGCGAAAGAGTAGCTCTGAGAAATTCGGGGGAACGGGAACTGCCATCTACAGCAATCCGATAGATGTGCAGTGGCAGATATTGATTTCGATTTTATGCTTGCTCAGATCTTCCTCACTTGTCTGTTGCACGACAGAAGACGGGGCAGACTGTGGCTGACCATTTCGTTGCTGCTTTCACTTTGAGGTGTCTCAAACTGCTTTGCTTTTACGCTTCGCTTTTTCCTTTCTAGAAGATACAGGGCATGGAGTTCAGCGTTTGTACTCACTGGTCCTAAGCTGTGCTGCCTCTTTACGTCCTGAGAGATACCTGCTTTTTAGGATTGCAATATTATCGGATAATTCTAAAGTCACCGCGGAGTGGTGTACAAGAAAACTACTGATTTGTGAGAAATCGCAGATATGCACTAGTCATGTTTTTTGTATACGTTTCATAATGATTAAAAACTCAAAACGCAATCGTGCATTTTAGAAGCATCACTTGATACTGGAGAAAATTATAATATTATCAATGAATTTAGGGCGATTGTCCTTAATTGCCATTTTTGTAGTAAAAATTGTCCCTATTGTCGAAGTCTAAAGTCCAGCCTGGCTCGCCTTTCGACCTCGTGTTCGCAGCTTGAGTTTATGTATCTCGCTCTAAAAGTATTAGTGTACTGAAGATTCAGCTTTTGCCGTATGCCGTAGGAAATTAATGTCCCAGTATGTAGTACGCTGGTGGAGGAGGATAGAAAATGGTAGAATGAGGGAAACGGACAACGAGACGAAGTATAATTGGAGGAAGAAAGTATTTAAAGAAGGAAGGTTGTAAGAACAAAGTTTATTAGAGTGTGTTCATGAAGAGAGCACCACAACAATTTGAAATCGATTTGTTGTGTTTCAACAAAATACCAAAACACATCAAAAATATGAAATGGCAAACGTTTAAGTTTCTAAACTGGACTGCTTCTTGAGAACTTGAAAGATTAGTTGCACAAGTAGAATCACTTGGGCTCACATTATAATCTCCCATTACCACGATGCCCCAATTAAGATACTTGTTTAACTGATTCCCGTTGCAACCGAGTCACTCTGCTCGGTTCTCTGTTTCCTCAGAATTCCCAGATGTAATTTTGTATTTGGTAGCGTCTGACTGTTTGGCAGGGGTGGGTAGCGTAAAATCGGCTGCAGCGGATGAGAAGCATACGGTTCGATCAATATTTTGTCCTTGCACAACTAAGGTTTCCGCTTTATTAGAAATAGCATTCCTAAGGTCTCCTTATTTCATGTCGACTTTCACTCCTCGTCTTCTTCTGACATGACACACACACAACAACGAACCAGCCAACCACCCCGTCACACCCGCTTTATTTGCTTGTTTCTCCGAAATTCTGCTTTCTTCCATCTGCAGCTGCATCTAAAATCATCAAACGATCCTTTCCTTCCTTTCGACTGGACTTTCATGTCACACCAGTCACACTAAGCTTCTTCTTTGCATACGCATTCCTTATTAACTTCCTTTGCTTTCACCTAAGCTCCCTACTTTGCGTATTTCATCTAATTGAAGTCAAGAGTTGAAATTGATTTCTGCTAATAAATTAGCTATACAGAAAGAGACTCAAATCGTCTGAAGTTGAAAGACTGCAGAGTATCTCTGGGTGACAACAGAACTTTTTCCCCGTGCTTAAGTAGACACACACGAGAAGTCTGGGTTTTGACTAAAGTAATTAACTGCTTCTTACTGTATCCCTTTTGTAGGTCGCTTCAAAAAATACATGAATTGAACTTATAAGCCAAATACCATAAAGTCTTTAGGGATACTTTAATCTACATAAGAACAATAAGCGAGCACACTTCACTTTGTCTTTATGACTGCTCTTTTCAATCCCTCTGAAGACGGAAGCTTGTGTGATGTTAACCATTCTGTCTAGCTTTAACATTACCGCATGAGGGAATAAACTGTAATCCCTCCCTTCTACTTAAGCTTTGAGTATTCACCAAAGATAATCTTCGACGTTCGTCTACCGTCAAAACAGAAAAAGGCCTTGTCACTTTAATCCGAGACAGCAGCCTCCACTAAATCTTTTGAAAAGAGCAACTCTCTCAGTTTTGTTACTTACTACGCGTTACTAGCGTTACATCATTGAAATTACGTCCTTTCATTGCAATTAATCGTCGAAATATTTAGCAATAATGCTACTAAGATCCTTGATGGTTAATATTATCCATCAAAGAACCTCGTTTAGTTTCGTTTCATCGCAAAACTCAAAAGATTTATGACACGCGACATTTGTCACTGTCCCTGTAATCTCCACTAGAGACGAGGAGACTTTAATGTGGAAAAAAACATTTGCTTGTCATTCATTCAACAACTACGTAACACTGCCTACTGCATGGCGATATCAACTCTATAAACTTACTTATTTCTTCCTAACTATCACCAGTTTAGTTGTAAATTGTCACAGTTCCAAGAATTTAACCTAAATTCAATAATAATTACGTCGCTGATCTCGTAATGAATTAGTTACTCTAGTAGATCTTAAGTATGAATTCGAGTTAATCTGAGACGGAAGTAGAAAAGCCTCATGAGCACCTGCACAATCATTACATGAACCATATGATAAACGCTAAGCCAGTCCAACTGCGAGTGGAAGGAGTGAACTTGTACTTGTGTGGAGGAACCAGACGGCCGGTGCAGAAGGAAGGGAGGATTCGTAGGACTCTCACCTGTTCCAAAGTCGGATCAAATTTCAGAAATCCTTTTTCCAAACAAGAACGAGGGAAATGAATTAACTCTCCAGTCTACACCTCCCCAACCCACACATGATGATGATGATGACACAATGTGAGACTTCAGACGTGGATGAGTTTAGTTTCCGTCAGTCAAAAGGATCACTATGGACCACTGAAGATGCGGAAGGATGTTTCTACCAACGTACAAAACTCCGGATGCCAAAAGTGTCCACTGCTGTCATAAAACTTGTGTGTTCATTTTTCAACTCCTCATCAAATAAATTTAAATTCAGTGCTACTCAAGTTTCAAACAAAATTACAACTACATCCAAACACTCAATTTATTTATTCTCCATGGAGCACAAGCAAAAATCTCGTAGAAAATCAGCATACGTACGGTTCATAAAAATCCTTTTTATTAGGACTGCACACGACCGGAAAGAAGTCAACAATGCAAACTAAAACTTATTTCCAAATAATCACACTGTACTTCGGATAACCTACAAATTTCCCAGAAAATCTGTAAAGTAATCAGACGTGTAATCAATGAGAAGTGTCAATACAGGTGTGATACGATCTCTCTCTCTCTCTCTCTGTCTACTGACTCTTTCTTCATTTGATATCATGAACTCATTTACCAATCTCACTCAATTCTGCTCCCCTACTTTTAAATCTTCATAAACTTTTAGTCAATAGCTGAACAAGAAATTGTTTACTCTTTGCGAAACACCTAACAAAGATTTGGTGGGGAGATACGGAGAGGATATTTTTTACTCAATTCATTGACTGACGATCTACCCTTCAGTCATTCAATCCAAAGGTAATTAAGCATGAAACCGTTCCCCATTTAGAAACCATCGCCTGATACAGATCTCCTGCTTTTCTGTTACTCAACTTGGGAATTAGATCTCCTCTGATATGGAAAAAAGGAGGAGAGGATCGCCTCAACGGGTGAATGGTAATGGAGGAGTACCTACCTGTCCCAATTTGTATCGTAGTTCACGTTGTTCTTTCTTTCTCCGGCTGTTTAGTTCAGTTCACCGGATCAAGTTAGACTGGTAGGTAGGTCAGTTCATCGTATGTCTGTGTAATGATGTCGATGCCGTGGCCGCCCAGCCACCGTGTAAAATGTTGGTTAATGTGCCGTAACTTTGACTAAATATGTACAGGTGACGATTAGATCACATCGAGATAATCAAAACTACACACTGCCATTCAATCTACGGACTTTGGGTTGGGCTTAACCTCACAAAACCGGAGGAAGGAGATTATGATGACTCGATCTCTTGTTGTGGCTGTCTCTGGTTGGGAAATATTACGTGATATCTACTTCCGCATCTGAGAAATGCGATACTCTTTAGCCTCTCTGTCATCTCCTTGTGTTCGTTCTGGTGACAGGGAAATATTACGTGTCATCTTTTATTCTCGCGAAATTTGTTGACAGAACGTTGGTAAACAATAATATTGTATGTGTGTAATCTTTCGTTACAATGAAATTTATTTCTATCCACAAATTTCCAAAATTAATAAAGGCTCAAACGAAAAGCAAAGTACAAACAAACCGTTGACTTGACATAATATGTATACTAATGCATGAGGATGTGAAATAATCTATATAATGAGTTAATTGTCCGATTTAGCTAGAAGAAGCTTTAGTGATTTCGGGAGTGCCCAACAAGTAGAAAAAGCCTTGAAAGGAGCCTCAACTGGATCATTTTTGTGAATTTACTTCTTGCAGACGTCATTTGTCCTGAAGAAGACTTCCTGAGAAATGTCGGATGGACGAAGAAGGACTGAGTCAGCCAAAAGTAAGTTCGAGGGAAAAGCTGGACTTAAAGTTGATCCTATTAAACCTCCGTACCTGTGCATGCATAATGTAGTTGAGCCTTGTGCAGATAGCTTTCCTTCACACACGACAACCGTAAAAAGAAAGAACCTTATTATGCCTAACACATGTACATCAACCCTTTCTCTCCTGGGGAGGTTCCTTCTTCAATTTGCTCTACCTGCGTCCCATATATCCCGTGTTGTCTCCTCAAGAGGTGACAAAACCGAAAAGGACGTTCTTACCACGGACTCATCATGAAACATTATGTATGATGTAATTACCACACTGTGGATACCACAGCCAATATGCTGGATACAAAATACAAATCCCACCTCATTTGTTCCTCTAGGAAGATACCTAAAAGGCTCACTAAGGGTTAACACACACACACACACACACACACATATGAAGGGCGTGAAAGATACGTAATACAGAAACTATTAGAGTTTTAGAGAAAACTGAGGTGAAAACTGCCTTTTCTTTCATCGTAGCCACTCTCCACCTGTCCACTTATTAATTCTTATCAACTTCTCAGACTCTTTTCAGTTAGCACACAACCGTCGTTCTTAATTTTAGTTTTCAAACATCATCTGCATCATCATGGGACAGTTTAGAGAGTTGTAGGTCCTCGTCTTAAGTTGTTGTCATGTTTGGAATCGTTTCATGTGAGAGATGATTTCCACGAGGATTGCAGATGCACAATTTCTTGGAATGGACGTCGACTGTTACCATTAGTGAGTTGATTGAATTCATCAGTTACCTTCGTTTCAGTTCATGTGCGAGTCATGTGTGTTGAAAAATGTGATTTTAATACGTTTAGAAGTTGTGAATTCCAAATCAATCACACGCGTCGTTAAGCGTCTCAGTTTATTTCAAGTGAAATATCCTTTTGGAAATTGGAACCTTCTTCACTCGGTAAGAAGTTGTTTTGATTTTTAAGATTCATGATGTATTTTTACTTTTTACTTATAACGATTGTTTACCGGGCATTTTGTGCTTCGGAGAATGTGTTTTATTGGCTGAAAGAAGGCCATTTTTATTGTAGAGTATTGTAATCACGGAAAAGCATTGGTCAAAACTTAATTACTTCAAAGGCACAAAAGAATTCTAGGAAATAATAAAAAAATGAAGGAAAAGAGTGTGAGACAGGAGTCACTGGGGAGCTTGGCTTTCTCATTAGTCTCATCTACAGTTGACACTCACTACATGAACAAAAAGTTTTTTGCTATGAAACAAAAAGAAGCCATGATAAATCTTAGACACAATTATTCTGTGGAAAACACGACAAAATGAGAAAATGTAGAGGGAAAATGTATCCAAAATAGATTTCCGCAGCATACCACTTTCATTTGACTCTCTAAACTAAATCTTAATTACAAAAAATAATTAGGAGAATAAATAAAATAAAACCTCTTTTACTCCAAGCTCCGTAATCATTGTCAGTCGAAACAAAAATTGTTTGTTTTTACTTCTCTCCGGTCAAACTTTCATGAACATTTTTAATTGTAGTTAGCAAATAATTGCAATGATTTAATTAGTGAATCATTAAACGTAGGAATTGGGTTTAAAATCAGGTTTCATAAACTCTGTGTTGCCACTAAAATTTAATTATTGAGTGAATTAACCTTCAACTTTAAACAAGAAAGGAGGTTTAGTGGAGTCTGTGGTAATATTTATGAATCTGTGGGTATGCTAATGATCTCCTAGTAAATTCGCAACCACGGATTCTGTCATAATAATAAATGTGGTAGTAAAGTGAGAGATGAAAACTGCGGATGGATGGATGGATGGAGAGAGTGGAAACTGGTAATCAATAAGTAAGGAAAGACAGACGGGAAGTAGGGGGATGGCGTAGGAAGTGGTGACCAATGATGAGTAGACGAAGGCCGTCCCAAACTGAGGAAACGTAGAGAATTCCATTCTTTCCGGTAGAAGCCAACCTATCGATTACCCAACGCCCAATCTACTTCCTCGTCACACTCTTCCCAAAATCCCAACATTCCCAACCAAAAACCACTCTGCCTCTTATCAATTAACGATCAACGAACCATTAATTCAACAATTAAGTCTCCTTATCAATCTAATCAACCTTAGGGAGATTGTAATCTGATGATAAATATTAAGAGAAAATGTAAATCTAAACTAGTCTACAATAATTCTTTTGTTTGATGAATTCTATTTTTGGAACCGAATTGGATCCCACTGGAACTGTTGCTGCTGTACCTTTCACACCGATTGGATTCACGTCCGCCAACCTAAACACGCTGTTGTTCCTGTTCTCGGGATTTCCCTGGGGTGGATGGTGATTTTGGGTGACTTTGAATCCCCGAATTCGGTTGTTGCCTCTGATGCAACGATGATGCTATGAACCGATGATTAATATCGACTGTACCAAACGAATGATGAATGATGATTGAAATGCGCAGACTTGCGAAGGGTTGGTGAAAGCATCCAAATGGAGACTTCATTTCTTGCAGACAGTCCAATCTGGACTTGTGGAGAACTCAACTCTCCCAATTCGACGGCAGAAGAGATTTTCAACAATTCATCCAACATGGCAGGATTTACTTTGTCTCCCTTGGAACTTGAACCGTTTCCGAGTATTTTTGCACCATCCAATAGTTACAAGTGAGCTTCATCTCAATAGTCTCAAATTCACAATTAGATTTTCCCGTACTGCCAAAAATCTACCTTCGTTGCTGTTACAATTGTGCAATTTCTCTCTCTCTCTCTCTTAACATACAAACACACATTTATATATATATATACAGACACACACCTTCTTTCACATATGATTTCCACCATCTCCGTTGTTCTTTCTATAGAAAAATCTCCATGTGTAAGTTTCTTTTCTATATTCCTCATCATGAAGCTATAATAAAAGTACACAATGATTTGTTCTCACCTCAGCAATACTAACTAAAGTACCAACTATTCTAAAGAATACGCCTTACATATAAAATACGTACGGGTTCCACCCAAAGCTCCATCGTTTAAGACTGCGTACAACGTGTGCAGCAGTCACATCCCTGGAGTTTCTGAAATCTCCCGTTAATTCCCATACAATCACGTACCTCGCACAAACAACTAATCATCATCCCTCTTTTCTACTTCCTCAGAGACAACTCCATTTTTCGAGACAAAAGTGATCTCTCCGACGTCTTCCTTTCGTTCAAGTCCTCCCCACAAGTCAGTCTTTCCGTTAATCCCGGACAAACTTCCCCGATGCCGTATCCAAATACTTATTCCCAGACACAACAGGTAAGTTTTTCAAAAAAAACTATTCCTCATCCTCACAAAAACCATGTGCCTCAATTAAGAAACCAGCGTTTCCGTAAATTCGTAAAATTCTTTCAGCTGCTGTCTCCAAATGGATACTCACCGAACTACTGTTTGGACCAGACGTTTCCCCCGCCAACCGCACCCCCGGCTGGACCAAATTTCGGGGCTACTTTTCCATCGATGAGTGTCAATGTTTCTATGAACATGACTATGGGATATCTTCCCACAGAGCCAAGTCTTCAGCACCAAGTGAATATGCATAATATTTCTGAAAACCCGTTCATTGAGAAAGGAGAAAAATGAGCTCATGTCGGAGTAAAATGGTTTTTTCCAGATGAACTGGCCTGGACCAGCGATTCCGTCGAGTTCCCATGGGCAGTCAGGTCCTTCCTACGTGTCGCCATACAACGCATCTCCTCCACAAAACTTCTGTCACCAGCCACCCGGGTACACAGCAACGTACAGCTTCGCAGCCGACATTCGACCTGAACCGACGCTCGACACTTTTCGGTCTCAGTGGATTCCGACTTCAGGGTCGTCTCTAATTTCATCGGCAACGGGTCTTTCCTCAGGATCGAGATCATTTGGATCATCGCCCTCAAAACGGCTAAAGTCCTCACGTATGTAAACGAGAAAAATACAGTCAATGTCCAGTCATATATTTTTATTCCGTGTGTAAATGTGATGTAAGTAGGCATGGGGAATTGTGATGGGTTATGGGTTGCATGTTCTCAGGGTTTCTACACTCAATTCTTCAATTGCGTCTCCCTCATTAGAATTTCAGATTCAAAAAAAGTAGTGAACAAACAAAAGATCTGATAGGAGTGTAGCGAGAAACGATATCATAAGTCTTCACTTCTCAGTCAGTCAGATGGAGATTGGAGATACGGAGTGCAAATGGAGATTGCTTGGTAGGATAAGTCGGGCGAATTACCTTGGGCCCCTCTGAAAGCACATGTAGTGGTTTCGCGAATGAATGACAATGAATTTTTAATCGAGAGAATCCTCTCAACTCTCGGATGTAGTTGAAGGCTCAGACTCTTTTGTCGTCGTCGTCATCAGGAGGAGTTTCAAAACATTTTTCTCTTAAACTGTTCTACATAAACAAGCGAGACTGTTTGGCTTCTCTCAACTGACTCCAGTGAGTCTATGCACTTCAGGTCGAGTCCAACTCGAATGTAGGTCAAGTGACGATAGCAAATCTGAGATACCATCAACTTCCGAATTCGTATCAAGTCTTCAGTTTAAATTGCGCATTGGGTTTTTTGCCCTAAGATTCTGTGATAATTTGAACAGCCTTTTTATGCTCAGGTTCATCGGAGACTCTGAGTCCAACGCTGAGCAACTTTGGGTCGAAGTCGAACTTATGTCGGATCTGTGGGAAGACGTATGCTCGTCCGTCAACGCTGAAGACTCACTTAAGGACTCACTCAGGTGAGAAACCGTATCGCTGTATCGAATGCCACAAATCGTTTAGTCAAGCGGCAAACCTGACTGCCCACGTACGAACACATTCTGGAGAAAAGCCGTTTCGGTGTCCGATCTGCGACAGGCGATTCTCGCAAAGCTCTTCGGTCACGACGCACATGAGGACTCATTCTGGCGAACGACCTTATCGATGTCGCCTGTGCAAGAAAGCTTTCTCCGACTCATCTACACTCACAAAGCATCTGAGAATTCATTCAGGTGAAAAACCGTACCAATGTAAACTCTGTTTGCTGCGATTCTCGCAGTCAGGCAACCTCAACCGACACATGAGAGTCCACTCATCGAACCCATAAGAAGAACATTTTTAAACAACTCCCTGGGCATTTAAACACCCAACCTACACGTAAAACAACCAACATTCGAGCTCATTCATATAAAGCCAATTTTATTTCAATAGTTTATGACCAATCTCTCGTGTGTGTGTGTGTATCTGGTTTCGGTCTAGTCTACGTCTACACTCTCTTTATCATTTAAAAAATCGTGTCTCTCATATTATTGATACAACTAACGTGTGTGCATACAATGCTGGATCATTTTATTTCACTTGTTATTATCTCACTATTATACGTTATCATTCTACTACTAATATTTCACGTGAGACGAAAAGATGATTTCATACTAATAATATGAGTTGATTTTTACGCCAAGAATTTCGAATCTCTCACACACACACACACATACACACACACACATCACAGTATCACACACACATTGACACTATTTGTACCTTCATGCTACAATGGTTTACTGCACAGGTTTATTAT
Source organism: Isotomurus palustris (assembly GCA_034696625.1). Classification (NCBI taxonomy): domain Eukaryota; kingdom Metazoa; phylum Arthropoda; class Collembola; order Entomobryomorpha; family Isotomidae; genus Isotomurus; species Isotomurus palustris. The sequence goes on along the minus strand of JAQGAD010000006.1, from coordinate 165,660 downwards.
TCGGCTCATCGAATTAGCTGTGGATGAGTCAAATATTATTAATCATGAGAAATCAACAATTAATTCACAAGAGCTCAACCAATCTTTCTGGCACACAGTTTGCCAAACTTCAAATTGGCACGGGAAATTTTTATTTTTATTCTGACTTAATGTGACATCAATTTGTAGAATAATTTGATAAGTTAAGTCATTTATACAATTTGGTGGTGGTGGTGGTGGTGGTGGTGGTGAATATGATATTGATAGATTAAGAATGTAAAGATTATATTACACACGTCTAATTGTTTACTCAAAGTTACTTGAAAGTCATTTTGGAATTTGTGATTTTAAGTTTATTTTAAAGTATATTATAGAAACAATTTATTATTTTGCTTGTGTCTCTGATGGATAAGTTTGGAATAAAGTTAAATTACACTTTACATAACAGGTTTTCGAGGAAATGATGATGTGAAAATTGAGATTGGTATCAGACTCCCATCGAATGAAGATATCTGTGAGTATAAAAATATATAAGTTTATTTTGTATGGGAATGAGTAAGAAGTTAAAGCACCTGATGTTACACTGCAGTATAGTTCATAATCTGTTAACCTCCCACTACTTACTTAGTAGATTGACCCATAATTCACATTTAATTAATTGTGCATGAAGAATTATGAAATGAGGGCACATAAAAAGCACTTTGAACTTGTACTTGAAGATTTATGGAATCGAATAGCTTTGCAGCGAGCAGTTAAGCTCGTGATATTCTATTATCTGACCGTACGAAGGTCGTAAAGTGACGCCATCATACTCATCAGCCTTGGTGATACATTTTGGACACAATTTATTGTAACTTAGCTCTGCTACAGTGGATCGAGATAAAAAGATGAATAAATGCAGAAAGATGTTCAAGATCAAGACCTCAGTATCAGCGAGGCCTTTGTGAAAAAATGTCCGAAGTAGAGAGACTTTCTTGCTTTTTAGTCCTGAGAAAGTTCAATGAGGCAGTGGAAACGTGAGTTGACTGGTATCTCTCCTCATTCAAAGCCACTTCGTCTTCTTCGATCGTCTTCGTCGACTTGTTCTGTCTTTCGGGTCTCAGGTTTCGTAGGTCGGGGTTAAGTTTTCTTGAGCAGAGGAGAGGACATACGGAAGGCCATCAAACGAGATTCCCACACTTGTCTCAATATATTAACTCATTTTCACTGCACTTTACCGTTATCTGCATCCTAATTGAAAAGTGCACTAAAATTAAATCCCTCAATGACTCACCACTCTCTGATGATACTGACGACGCTTTACGCGTATCTCAGTAATTAATCTAATGTGAAATTAAAGAATCGCTCTGTCTGTCTGTAATTAAAATACCATGCTGGGACTTATCTCCCTTGTGTGCATCACTTTGATAAGACTTGAAGTTCATATCTTGTTGCAATTTGGTGTCGCATTTGCACGTGTATACAGATATATGAATTAAAGCGTTGGTTCATCGACGAGCAGCGACACAATGTCTGGAGAAGATTCTAAGAATCAGAAACTTTAAAATAGAGCTCATTTTAAAGGTACAAACGTAGTTCAACTCGCTAAATTTGGGAAACCATCCAACACTAAAACTTTCTTATTAAATTAATTCTAAGTTTTGTAAGTAATTCATGTTGTTGAGGAGGCCTTTGAAATGACACAGAATAGCAATTTGTGATTTTTCTTCTTTTAAAAACTTACGGAAATGCCGTTTAGCTCCAGCCTAACACTTAATCAAAATTGTAATTTTCTTCCGATAGAAATTGTTTTCAATGGCATATTTATTCCTGCTTTGAAGTTTTTTTTAGTGGATTGTAGTCAGACATCGGATGTTTGTCCCACCATAATCGGACGATTCGTAGAAATAGAAGGGATTTAAATGAGTATGAATGTAGACACGACGCTATGATATAGCGTCCTGGAGGAGGAGATGGATGCGAAGCTACCTGTGAATTCACCAGCCTCTCTTAATGCATTCCTGAATGGGACTGTACTGCCAAGCACTGCAGAGCCCATCGAGTATATCCGAAGCATCTTAAATATTCTTAAATGCCATTCGATAAGTATAGAAATCTTGTGTGCTCCTTCCAAGAGGTTTTCCTCAGCCTGAGCAACTGCGAGCACCCGAGTATAAAATGAGACGCCTCGTGACACAACCACCACACTTGCCTTGACACCCATCCATCACTGCAATCGCAACCTCCGGAACTCTTCTTCTTGAGACGATTAGCAACGTACTCGATACGATAATGTGTCGAATTAACAAAGCCCTCCTGGCTCTCCCAATCTCCCTCATGTGGATTGCAATCCAATTGCTCAGCCACGCTGCAATTTCACCTGTGGATTCTCGCGTAATTAAACCCAATCCGAAGGCTGACCACGAAAAAGTCATTTGGGGCAAAGAAAGAGTCCTCCGGTCGCTTCCTCTCAGGAGACACCTGGCAGCCTCAAGACGGTCACAACTCATCACAGCCATCATTCCTCTATCAGTTAGAGGTAAGTCATCGTCATACTTCAGATTCCTCTAATCAATAAACTCAAATTAGCTGTTTACTCCGTTCTAACGATAGTTTTGTTTTTATTTGTGATTTACAGAAAGTCTCTATTTGACCTCAGAGGAACAAAGTGCCCAAGTTCAGCTCGAGTTTTTGCTTTCTCACAACGTCCTGCGAAACTTCACAGCAGCCAGACTGAATGTCACCGTTTCTGATGTCACAGCCAAGCAGATCTCTCCTCTGATTATTTCCTCAGTGGAAAGCTTCCTTGCAGACTCCGCCTCAGGTGAATCGGGAGCCCCTCTCCAGTATATTCAGTCAGCACCACAGTCAGTTGCCTCAGGTGTAGCTGTTTTCAATTTAACTTCAACCTTAAGCAGTCTCAGATCTCACGTAGCCCCACATAGGAAGATTAAGTTAGTTGTTACCTTAAGAGTTGCCTGTGAGACTGATAGTTTCAACGAAGTAGACTCGTCTTTTGGGGATACTGAGACACAATTACCTTGTGGTCCTGTGTTGAACTTGAGCTCAGGTATTTCCTTCCTTCGACTCGACCACTCTGACATGAGCGACGAGGCTCTTTCAGCCAATTTGGAAGATACTCTTGCTGCAATTAAACAGCGTCGACGACGACGTCAATAGTATTTTTGTCTGAGAGCTTGTATCCCGATTAAGTGAATCATAGTATTGTTATTTTAAATATTAAATTATGATGTATTTAAGTGTGTGAAATGATCTGTGGGTGGTGGATTAAGTTAAGAGTATAAAATGACTAGGAAATAGCAATCGATTTCATACAAACGAGTAATAAGGAAATGCAGCATGCGGATGCAAGACTTAAACTATGCCTCGAACGTTGCTCCGGTTAGATGTATTAACAACTTGATACGAATTTTGTAATGTTGTGTTACCCGTATAATGTGTAAGCGTAAATTAACTAAACGCGTTGTTTGTAATGTTTTTCCATTTTACACGTGAGTGGTGAGTTATGAAGTACTAAAATAAAATCGCCTTCCTCAATAAAGTGAGAGTGCAATTCTCAGTGTGAATGTTCTTGTCTTTTATAATACACTTTATTTTACGTGGGTCAATTTGTCATAACTTGTGCTTAATTAGGTAGTACCATCATAATTGATTTTTACATTTCAATAAGTAATTAATTATCTGCTTAAATATACTGTACAGGCTAAAGGTTAAATCATGGGACAGATGGCAAGAGCTCAGTGGCTCCTCTCACTTTCATCCACAATTCAATATTCAACACACACACACACACACACACACACACACACGCACACACACTTCTAACTTATCATTATCATCATATTTGCATAAAAAGTTTTTAGAGTAAACCCAATTTAGCACACACGCTTTTTTTATATTCTCACCCTTAGACCTATTGACACATTCGTTAAAACTTACAGCGAGAATTCTTAAAGTTCATCATCTTCCAGCTAAACGATGTATCAAGTTATGTTTCACCATTTTTTTTACAACAACGAGAAAAATTCCAAGCATCCTTCTACACACAAATAGCCATTCGTTGTGGAATTAGGCCAACAGAGATTTTGTTTCAGTTGTCATTTTGTGGTTCATATTCTTCGGTTATTGTTCCATGTCACCTATTGACTTATCTCATCAAATGCCCGGGTTGTCATGTGACGCCTCCACAAGTGGAGCTTATAAACTTTAATAATCAATTCTCTCGTTTTAATCACTCGTGATGAGACGTGATGAACGGTAAAATTCCTGGGTTCATTATTTCGTAAACCACCAACATTCTAATCATGTAAACACTGTTATACAAGTTATACTAACTAAACCTATTTAGACATTCAAGAACTACCTGAGTTGCAATACAAACTACTGTTGAACCATTATACTTTTAATAAAACTAATTAACTCAAGACTTTCTCGAGTTTCACGCGAAATCTCGCACACAAAATACAACCGTACGTATGTATTCCACTACTCTCTACTTTGTACGTCATTTTTGGCAATTTTATTACAATTTTTAGTTAAAACAATACTGTTGACTGTATTTCAAGTTTTAAGGCTTACTCGTTGTTCTTTTCTATTCAAAGTCAGTGTTGCCATTTGCGGCTGTTTGCTTTTGTAATAAGGGAGGAGTGGATGCATGCATTATAAAATGCTTCATTACAATGCTCATCATATACGAGAAGGTGTACAGGGATGACTGAGGGTTCTTAAAAAAACACAGAATATAGTAAACTCCATTGGCATTAAATTCCCAAACCGATTTTGAATTTCGATGAAGTTGCATTAAAAGGCTTCCACAGCGATTTCCGACGCAACCGCAAAAACGCATGCATGCAGACGTGCAATGAAAGGATAAATGAATAAAAAAAGAGTAAGCAAAAATCATAATAAACATTTGCTAGTTTTATTTTCTAAATTTTCTGTAATATAAAGTTTCACTATGATTGTTTGGGAGAGTTACAAGCTAAACTGGTGAATAATAATGATAATATATAGTGTAATAATAACCAAAGTCATGGATCTACTTCAGCATGTAACGAAATCAGATCTACTGCATCACCTCTACTTCTACAGGCAACAGTTAAATAATCCTAACTACATACAATATAATACACACTAGAAGCTTCAGCACTCATAATGTTGTTCTCACTAAAATAGGAGTAAATAGAGGCAGCAATTCAATTGCAAATGAGCTGCTCCACACTTAATGACTTAATAATGTTATAAGTTGGACTACCATCGTCTACAATAATTTACGCATGGACATAGTAGAGAGTTGCATTACACAATAAATTAGATTCTAGCACAACATGTCCATCGTTCATTAGAGAAATGTTCCACCTTTTTATGTACATTCCTTCGCAGCAATTCAACAACTCAAGTGTCACAACAGTTGCCAAGATGCAGCGGATGTTGGGATGGACTTTAACATTCTCGTACATTCATCAATGAATGGCCTAGTTAGACGATGAGACTGTTATGATACTCAAAACAATATGAACATTCCTAACCCAAATTAGCACATTTTATATACACGTACAGATAAACATTATAACCTCCGAAGGAATAAAATAAGAGTCTTAGTTAACCTACAATCTACCTACTGCTACTAATATGTAAGTGATAACCGTAAAATTGTACACATAATTGAATTCCTCTTTGATTGATTATTACTTGTAACTTGTAAGCACTAAGGGTATCAATAAATAAGATGCAAGAGAGAGAGAGAGAGAGCGAGAGAGCTTCATCCACTCTCGGGTCTACACTGATTGTGCAGCAACAAAAGATCATCGATTATAGTATTGTACTATTATCCATATTCCTCATCATCTTCATCATTGACTCAAATTTAGATTACAAAACAAAACGGACAAGGGCTTTCTTCTTCACAAGTCTAAATAAACTTCTATGATCCCCAAAATAGCCTACAGCCTAACAGACAAATCATAATGTTTTATCACTTTCCTTGTTTGGTCACCATCATCACTCTCTTGACTTTTTATTAGTACAATGTAGTAAGTATAGTCACACACACTTGCTCAACATTCGCTGGACACTCTCATACTCAATGTTTTGGCGTTCTATATACTCTACTACACACACACAATGATGCTTACAATTAAGTAGTTAACAAGTAGACCTTAGTTATCCACCTCCACAATAAATATATAGAACAATACACATGAAAGTATATATAACTAGATTCTATCACATAAAGTTCCTTCCTGTGATACAAACTGTCATTAATAAAAGAGCCTAAAATTAATATTAAATAAGTACAGATAAGTACACGAGGGCGAGGGTAGTTTGTTCACATCTACGACAACTGATTGAGAAGAGCCTCCTCATCAGTGTCAACACAATCGTCTAAATCTTACGTAAATATCTCCACCAAACTGAAGAGAGAGCAGAGCGTCCCTACATCGTACAAGTTCATCTTTGTCCAGGCAAAAACATAATTACACGAATGATCTTCATAAATATTGGCTCCATGAAGTGAAAGGTTACTGACTAAAGATTAACGATATTTACTCCAAAGATATCAACAAATAATTTCCAATTATAGTCAGTTGGTCATCTCCACACACATTAATCTTGCACCATATTCAACCTACACTTTGCTGTGAGGCTTGACTTGCATCCTTAAAGTTTTGCTTTTAAAGCTGACTCTCTCACAATAAGTTCTCGACTGACTCATCTCTCACATTCTCTCTTTCCACTCTCGACTTAGCAATTCCAGTCTAATCAATCAACCAACTGATAAAAGTAGTAAGTGTGTGTAAGTACCAAAAATGAGTTGCTGTCTTTTTGCTCAGTATTAATGTTATTGCACTATATCCTTAATAATTCTTTAGACAACAATTACTGTAAGTACGATGATAAAGATTAAGAAAAACCTTACAACTCCAATATTTTTCAATATCGCGAATAAGATACCAAAGAACGTGTACGTCTTATTCATAAGGCTTAATTGCTCTCTAATTGGTTGACTTTGTCTCAACTTTCTGAAAGATAACAATTTCACCGCTTTGACAGAGATGATATTCCTTACTACGGAGTAGCTACTAGTCTAGTGTCCTAAGCACCTTTTGAAAGAGTGTAGTTCGTATTCTTCAATTTACGTTTCAGATGAAATACTTTCAGTGTGACCGATGACCAGAAGGCCTGTTATTGAATCTTACACAGTGTACTGCTGCAGCGAACCGCGCAGCCTAAGTAATCTCTAGTTCCTGTTTGGCTATAGAAGACTGGACTTACTTTTAGCACCCTTAACGTAAAAAAATAGTCTCTACTTGTCTATAAGAAGGAAACTATATATATATATATCATTATACTTCCAAACAGTGTGTGTGTAGGTCTATTGCTTCCTCGGGACTTTTTAGAAATTCTCTATATATTTAATAATTTTCCTACAACAGCCTTCTACTCTGTTACTTTTATTCGAAAGAAAGTTGGTACGGAATTTCAGATCTATGTACCCGTTCTGTAGTTGCCTATAAATCGAAAAGAATGAAATTGGGTCCTTCCTCATGAAAGAAATCAACATGGGAACGATAATTATACACCTATTACAAAACTGAAGAAGTTGACAAGTCGGACGGGTTGGACGGAACCCGTGCCGCCTCTAATTGTAACATAACCAACTGGCCAAAATTGTAGAAGAAGGTACGCTCCAAAGTAACTAAGTGTTCATGACTGGACTAACATATCTAGTAACCTACACAGCTTGAAGTCAAGGCCAAGAGGTCAAGGGTCACGCGAGAACGTAAGAAAGAGAAAGCTACCAAGTTGTTTGAGATCTATTTGCTTTAAACCTTTAGTTGCGCCGTTATTTTCTCTTTTTATTCAAAATACCGTCTTTAAAGCTTGCACACTTGGGAGCGCTACACGAAGAATATTGGGTAAGGCATGCAGTATATAATATTCTCTTTCGAACAATTTTAGGCCGATGAACTACGTATTGCATTGTCATGTCGTAAACAAGTAGGAAGTATAGTAGATTATCGTTAGATGTATTTATACACTTTAATTGTACCTATTTATTGCATGCAGATTATTCACCGAAGGCTGATTATGTTCTAATCGTTTTCAAGGTCTTCCCTTCTATTTTAGGATTTAAATCTGGAGTTAGTTGGACTAGTTCTGATGCGTTCCACTGACGGTGCATGTAACAAAACCTGAGAGGGTTGTTCATCTACTTACTTACTTACGTCTACTCTATCCTTAATAATTATGATCATCCCGTAGAAGTATTTGACACATTGCATAAGTACTCTCCCATGTGAAAAGCTCTCTCTCATATCTGTCTGTCCTAACTCGTCGAGAATCTCCCACCACTGCTATCGTCTAAAGAAAGTACTTCATCATGACTTCTGTGAGTGATTCTTCTTCGCTTAGAAAGCCAGAGAAACCACAGAAGGACCCACAGGGCTACGTATGACTCTCCCACACAATAAAATAGCTCATTTAACTTATTTACGTATCATCAGATGAACCATTAGAGACTCCATTCACACACAATCATTATTACCTCATTAGTCATTAATACACACAGCTGCTACCTTAGTAAACTTACACATAGTAGAAACACTCTACACGTACAAATAACTAGTTCCTCCAAACAACTACTTGTCACACTTTTTGGTGTCCATCCCCCGTATCACTAAACACACACACACACACACACACACACCTACTTATCATTAATCACTTACTTTCTTTTTTACACTCAAGTACTTAACTACTAGTGAGATTATTCTCTGACTCTGAAGTATTCTCGCACATTGCATTGATGCTTACAATTAGTATTTGTATCAATCTTATATAAATTATCAGCTCTGTCTCAAGGGCTCCTCCTCCATACACATTCCTCTAACATTAGACTAAACTTGGTTTTTTATTATTATTACACAATTTTCCTCATTTTACTTCCTACGACCTACGTTTGTCTACAAGTACTGTGATTAGGCAACTTTGTACGTGCAAGAAACAAAAGATTACTATGTTTTCTGGGCGGATGGAGGAGTGTTATTGCTATTCGAAGTTGTATTATTGCTATTGTTGTTTGAATTGGTTGGAGTCCCGTTTTCAACTGACGAAGAAGGGTTGCCATTTGGAGTGGAGGACATCCGAGGAGGACTTGAAGAATGGTGAAGTTGCGGAGATGAAGGTCCAACAGAGTGTCCGCCATTTCCCAATTGAGTTGTAGAACCGTTTGATGGACCACCACCTCCGTCCAAACTGTCACTCCCGTGTACAACTACGCTGAAGTATCTCTCTGCAAAAGTCAAAACAGTCAAAATTAGATCACAGTCTTCACACAACCCCCGCAAGCTCCGTTCTATTAAACCATTTACAGAATTTTGGAACCTTCCAGGAGATACCCACCACCGTACAATTACAACCAAAAGACTTTTAATTTCTAATGTACTTGGAATATCTACAGCTATGTGTAGGAACATTTACATGTACATGTGTACAGAGATAGACAAGACGATTCCAACTATTTACAGACACTAACTATACAAGTCCCTTTTAAATTGATTATTACCACCAAGAACTTAAATACAAAGCATTTACACCAAGAACCAAGTCACCGATCGCTTAAACTAAAAGTCTCCTTACCATCCCCAATAAATATGAATTACTAATAAAAGCCTATTAAACTAGAGAAGCTCTGATTGCAATTTAACGTGTTGGCAAATAAGGGATAAAAAGTGTTTTTATTATAATCTCCTTTTAATGATGACAACTGAAAGTAAATGAGGTAAATCTCCCATGCAGACTAAAAGAAGACCTTTCTGCCAGATACAAATTACGCATGGAATTGATCAGCCCCAAGAGCAAGCAGCAAAGTAAGTAAGGTTGAAGGAGTGAACCGAAAATGCGTCATTAAATGATTCAAATTTGAGCCGAAGGCTACATCACCTGTGCAACAAGATCGGTGGTCTGCCATTTAAATTGTAATAATCACTTATCCATGTTAAATGACTTGGCTTCGATGACCACCTGTGAAGTTATATAACAACCTCATGAGTGAACACTTTTCTCTACGAACTCTCCTTTAATGCCTCCTCCTTCAGCGTGGCAAGGTGAGTTGCTGTTCACTTTCCTCCTACTGACTTTCACTTGTAACTCTCAACAGCTACACACACTTAAGTAGTTATAAGGGCAGCGTACCGTCATCGATGAGCGTTGCAGTGTTGGGCTCACTGGGCCCAGGCATCAGAGGAGAGACCATCGTGTAGTCGATATTCTCGTCCAGATTGATGAAGGGCGTGTTCCACCTGGGGAGCGGAGTTGATCTTGAGCCGCGTCCCCCCGAAGAACTGCCGGAGGACGGGAAGAGGCTGAGATTGGTGGGACTGATGACGCCACTCATTCCACTCGTGGGGGTGATGTTGCTGTAGCTGAACAACTGGAAGACAGAATTAAAGAAAGGGGGGGATGAGTTTGGGGGAGAGACTCGCTTCTCATCATCATGGCACCACCCACACACAATGAAATGAGAAAGGAAGAAAGAAAGAAGTGAATTTATACGTAGTGAACCTGTCCAGAGGACTGCGAGTGGAGGTGGCTGAGGGAGTAGTCCCGCGACACGGGGAACGAGGACCGCGGCGTCGGCGACGAGTCGTTTCCCTGCGAGGGACTGAGCGGTCCTCCGCGGGAGTCCCTTCCGTTGTCGCCTCCGGAGAGCGGCGGGGTGTTAGAGGAGGGCGGGGAGCCGCCCATTCCTCCGCCGCCCATGTCGGTGGAGCGGATGATGGTGACGGGCCTTGCCATGGGGGCGGATGGGGGCGGCGGTGGGGGGAGCATTGAGCTGCTGTAGTAGGCAGAGAGTTTGCTGCTCACCCGGGAGTTGCCGGTCTGAAAGAGAAAGCAGATGCACAGAGAGTCGTAAGTAGGAGTCTTGTCTCACTGACAGTGGATGAGAGTCCAAGCAGCCGACAAGGTCCTACCTGGCCACCAGTACTTTGAGCTTCTTGACATACCAAAGTAACAAAATCGGAGAAAGTATCGTGTCCATTCTCGTGGTACTTCGCAGGACTGCCGTGATGGTCGTGAGAGGTGTCAGTGTGATAGTAGGAAGTGCCCGCACTGCCTCCTGTCAAGCTACTCGACCCCAGCGTCGTTACCGTCGTATGTTGACTTAGACCTGTTGGCCAACACACACACACACACCAATTAACTCCCATTCATCATCACCACCACCAACATACACAGCCCAATAAAAATTATATAAATTTCTAAAACTCGTTATTTCATTTGCATGCACCACAAACACGTAATAAAGTTACGAAAATCCAACACACACACAATAATTCCCATTTGCGACACCCTCAAAGTCATTAAACTAAACGGGAGCTTGTATATTTGTAGTTAGAGGCTCATTTCCTACGTATTCGTATATTCCTACATGACTGAGGAATGTGTGGGTAAAAAACGCAACAGGTTTACAATTATCACTAATAAATACCTTTAGAGTAGAGACTCCGAGAGAGCTACACTTTATTCATCTTCATATAAATGCAATCAATCGCACAGACAGCTTCTCTCTCTCTCTCTCTCTCTCTCCTTAAATAAATACCATTCCCACTAAAACCCAAAGATTAACTGACTTTTGAGGGGGGAGGAACAGAAGTTGTAGAAAGTCTCGTCATAAATTGAAGTAGCTATGAATTAACAAAACCAACTTGTACTTAATTGAATTAAATCAGTGAGGGTCGTAAATATTTGTGAGAGCCATAAAAAGTTCATTTTTTACTGTGTGAGCAATAAAACACACACACACACACACACACACATGGAGAGAGTTCCATGGATGAGCAATTAACCTCGGAGTTGTACTCTCATATTTATGAGACTCATCATTAATATCATGATAAGATGGGATGAGATGATAGGAGGCATTTTGAGACGAGAGTCTTACCAGACGATTGCCTTAAGCTGAGACCAAGTGGAGATGGACTGGAGGGGTCAGTTTCACTTGAGGAACTGCTACTTAGTCTACCGTGAGATTTAAGGAGTTCACCCGTCTTCGAGGACGAAGAAGAGTTTGAGTGAGCATGAGGAGGAGGGTGAGAATGGGACAAGTGATGCCCGTGGTGGTGGTGGTGTGCCGGAAGTAGATGGACATGATGGTGACTTCCTCCTCCTCCTCCTCCGTTGACGTTGACGTTGACGTTGTTGTTGCTACTTACGGCGGAATTCGTACTTAAGTTCGAAGAACTACTGTTCGCATTCCCTTGACTATTCGAATGACTCTGATTATGATTGGACGGCGCGTGTTGTCGCGAGTGGTGGCTACTGTGGTGACCTCCTGCATTCAATTAAACATGTGTATATACTCAACTGACTGTGGATTCCTCAGCGTCATGTTTCGAATTACGCGAGTAAACGGCATTGGAGAAGAAGAGAAGAAGCCCGGAGAAGAAGAGTGTGTAGGACTGACAATGTGAAATTGAATTTGTTGAGATATTAAATGAATGATGTGAAGATAGAAATACAATAAAGTATGAGAGTCTCGTCATAAAGAAGGAGCAGTGTGGTTGTTCGGACATTACTTCCGAATCCACTTGTCACTTTTCAATCTTAGGGAGAGGAATAAAGGAGACGGAAGGAGCAGTTCTCTGTCTTCTGCGGGCTGTTGTTTTCGAAAGATTTAGCGGAGATCATAAAAGTACGAACCAACACCAGACCATGAGGAGCAGCATCACCACCACCACCATCAGCACTACCACCATTACCCATAGAGCCAATAAATAGAATGCTTTCTCCAGAAGCACAACACCAACACCACCAACACCACCACCACCACAATGCAATACCATTTTGGGAAAGTAGGAGTTATGGAATCCAATCGTGAATGTTCTCGTTCACAACTTATCTTTTGATTCAATATACAAGAGACGAGCAGCTGCATCAGCATTCATTCAACTCGGAGCGACTTGACTTCTGAACTGAAAGATGATATGAAATGGATGACAAGAGAGAGGCAGGCAGGCAGGCAGGCAGGCTGCTGGGGAAAACAAGTCAAGGAGTCGACGAGGAAGGAACCATAATCGTACCTTTTCTTGTCTCGTTGTTTCTTTTTTAAGGAAACCTTTTCTTCGTCTCATGATGTTATTACTCGTGAAAGGAATTCATTCTTGACGGAGCGAGATTTTTTCTCCCTGACTTCCGTATATTAGTCAGCACTAAGCAAGTGGACCAGTTAATAGTTAGAGTAGGAGCCCAAGATGAAAGTACCGAGTAATGCGCTCTGCTTTCTCTTTACTTAACCACCCCAGCCCATAATAACCATCACCGTCTATAAAATATTGGATTAACGTCCCATTCTCAACCAAGCTAACAACATGGTGTCCAACCTCGTTCCTTTGCTCCATCACAAAGCTTAACAGACAACCACGGCTAAGTACAATGTACACTGTGCTTCACATTCCTCTCTCCTCCTTAACTAAACCCAAGTAAAGACTTTAAAGCTCGGGACAGCTCCTAGCTGCTTCCAACCACCACCACCACAACTACTACGTAACACTACACACACCAGATCTTACGAAAGCTTATGCTAAATGATCCGTAGCTCATAGATTGCTAACAAGAGGGGATGAAAGTCCGAGCGTCGATTCTTAAATACACTGATATTGCCCGCATACAATATACTAAGAATCATTAATGGATAAAGCAGTACGAAAAATCCGGAAATGCATCTGCCATGCGAAAGAGTAAAAATGCATGGCAGACAAATCTCGTAAGAAAAAACATGCAAAGCTTCGACAAAAGAAGAAGAGTCTGAATTGGAGAAAGTAACTCACCATGGTCAACTTCAGAGTGCCAACTAGTACCACTGGACAAGGAAGCTGGACTCTGGCCGTAGTAAGTGACCTCGTTATTTTTGTCTCGACCTCCCCCAACGTCCAACGGGTCTTCTTCGGAACTCAGTCTTCGCCTCTTACTTCTATGTTCTGTCGTTGGACTAGGTAAACTGCGAGGCAACGCTAGTGGACCTACGAAATCACACATTTTAAAACTTACTTAAGCTTACACACACACACACAAACTTACAAAAGGTGGGCAACAACAACTTACTGTAGGTTCCAGAACCCATAAGGACAGAATGCTCCGGACCAGGAGGAGTATAACAATTGCTGTAGTAGTTTCCAGTATTCTCAATTTTGATTGTTGGCTGAAGTCCATTCGGCCCTTGAACAATAGACGCTGCATGGGAACCAAAAGAACGAAATACCAGATAAAAGATTGCAACTTTCAAATCTTATCATTTCACACAATTTCACTCAATGTCCTGGGAAATGGTCTGCGTTGTTTGTTACAAGAATAAATGTTTATGTCATCTCCTATCCAAGTGTGTGTATCTCCATATGCTCCACATTTTTCAACACAACTTAATCTTATTATTCCTCCACTGTGACCGTGCAAACTGCCTCCTTCTTATTTCCTCAGTCTCCTTTTTAGTTTGTCTGTGTAGTCTCTCTGCCATTTGGCTGGTAATTTGTTTATTACAAAAACTGTCAGGTGAACTAACAACTAACCTTTCTTCCAAAAATAATTCATGAACTACCAAAAATTCTTGCACCGTGAAGTTATGTCCTCATAGCCATAGAACGTGCCTCCTTGTGCAGCGTATTGGTAACCTTAGGCTGAGCTCAGTTATCCTTTGAATATGCCAATGAGAGAAAATAAAGATTTAACGGTACACTTCGTTTACAACCTTATTTCCCGTCTTGACTCCCTTTACTCATGTATGATTAGAAGATTGCCCAATTGGGTGTGAGCGAATAATACATGACATGATGAAATGATACGCAGCAACCCCTGAGTTGCTTTCGTACACACGGATTACAGTATAATAATATTATACTGCCTTAACTTTCTACTCCAGTGAACAACACCATTCTGATTCAAATTCCGGAACTACACCAACCAGAGAACCACCCGAGTCCTCGTTGTCATCATATCTTTTCAGCAACTTTCATCGCCCACTACTTTCTCCTCTATTTTCCAAACAACGAACGTCTCACCTCATTCATTCACCTATCACCACTACAACACAACAGATCTGCTACGACCACAACCAATAAACAAAAAATCAACCCAACACATCCCCCATCCTTCCGTACGCAATTCACAATAATACGCACACACACACACACAGAGCGACATTAATACATCGGCTAGAGAACATCCAAACCCTTCCACACGAATTGCTCTCTGTCTTTGCAAAACTAATTATTTGTCGAATGAAGCTGCATATCATACAAGGTCCATTCTCCTCACAACTTTATTTCCATACGAAAGCAGTAAAAGCTCTGAAACTAGACTGAATATAACAAGTAATAACAATTTCAACCCCTTTGCTCCCTTTCCAAGCAACTCACTCCGAGATACACTTTCATCTATCTATCTTTCACACAGAGCTCTTTCACCAGATTTCCCCAAGCTATTACACACACACACACACACACAAGCTGTATACATACGAAATATATAAAAACACACACACTGCTTTCTCTGTCTATCTCTCTAATTGTAAGTAAGAAGACGACTGGCGAAGAAGCTAAATTCATGTGTGTGTGTGTGTGTGTGTGTAGAGGATTCTTCGACGACTCACGCACACATTTCTAAAAAATGAGCCAACTCACATATATTCACCCATTCTTTTCCTCACTTCTTCCTCATTCACTAAATTCTAGTCTGCTTACAACTCTCTGTGAGATAGTTTTAAGCTCTCTGTGTATGCCCATAACTAAAGTTTGGAGCACAAATAAAATGTGAACCCTCTTCTCTTTCAAAAATGCTCCAACATCTCCGTATAAAGTTTCTCGTGAAAGGGCATCTTTCATTGGATAGCGTGTGAGAGATTCCAGGAAAAGAAAATGAGAGCAAGAATTAACAGACGACTACAAATCACTCGAGATGCACGCAGTCAGCGGCGAATTCACTTTCACTTACAAAATTACTTGAGACTTGAGAGGCTATATTATTAATTTGCTGGTAGACTTAAGTCATTCCATTTCGCTTTCATGTGAGCACATGAAGAAGATGAGGGAGTTGTGTGTGTGTGTGTGTGTGTGTGTGTGTGTGTGTGTGTGTGTGTGTGTGTGTGGTGGGCTGGAGATGGTCGTCATCGTCGTATATGTGATGGATTAACAAACACGTGGAAAGGAGTGAAAGTAAGTAATGAATAGGAATGAGTGTTGGTGAGACCGGTGATGAGTAGGGTCAGAGTTATGACCCAGAGAGAAGTTGTCAAATGCCTCCTGCAGTGGTGGAAAACCGCACAGGATCTTTCCTTGTTAGTCTGCCTGAGCCTTCGAGCTCCTCTTGTTTAGTTAAATGGCTAGTAAAGGAGACACCATTTGTCATCAATTCCACCACACAACATTTAGCCTCACGATGCATATACAACAGACCATAAAAGCTTCTGATGATATCATGAAATTACTCTCCTTGCTATCCATAAGCTCTGCGAACAACTCGCACACGCTCTCGTCCTAGACTACCAGAACATCCATTCGGAACAACTCACTTGTAATCTCTAACCTCTCTACCGGACCGGATTCTATTATCCCAGCACACGACTCAGTCCTCTTTTACACCACTACAAGTTTCTTTCACTAAATCCTAACCATGAAACCAACGGCCTTGTCAGGCTACAACGTAGGCTTCTTCTGCTCCTTCTACTCCTTCTACGTCTGACGTCCTCTCATCCGTTTCAAAAATTACAAAAAATAAGATGGCTAATAATAAAAGATGCGAATTACAATTCAGAAGGCAGAGGGAAGGAGCCACGGTTATATTCAAGCTCTGCACCTGTTTCTCATCCCTCCAACAAACTACAATGCACTTTTGCACACATAAAAGAAGCTCATCCACAGACAGTACACACATACATACACTCTGAGTTGTATTCCAGGGCTGACCTATAGATGAGAGAAGTTTACAGATCACTTGCCAATTTCACTCAACATGTATTATCAATGCTTCACGGTGTTTGCATTTCCTTGTGTGGCCATAAATATCCATTGTACAGTGTACAACACACGATCAAGTATTGTGTGAACATTTGTAACCCGAATATTAACCACAAGTTGTGCAATGTTCTCGACAAAAACTTCTTAGTATTTGTAATATTAAATACACACACACATGAGACATGGGAGGCAGTCCAAACCACCCCTAACAAATCATAAGCACTATCTTATTTTGAGTCATTAACTCCCATTAATTACCATTTACCCATTTGGATTTAGACTATCCATGCATTAGTTAATTCATGGGATGGTTGTAATTTCCCTGCACTCTGTATGTTCTTGTGTACGACGATGTGCCCACACCAAATAATATTATGACTCTGATGACAATCTGTAATTTGATTAGCACAAGTTTATCACAAGTAGAAGAAAGATTTATTCCCTCCGTATCGTCGATAACTTCTCTGAGCTTTCCTATTCGTGCATACTAATTGAACTTTTCTGCTCTAAGCTTTGAGGAGAATGGCTATAAATGAACTATAAATTAATAACTTCACACATGTATGGTACGTATTCAGAGCAAGTGGAGAAAAACAAATGTGTGTTTATGCATGGGACACTGAATTTCTTCTCGTGGATACTGGGTAAGTAGTAGAAGGAGATATTTACCTTTGGACAAACGCCAGAGCTCCTTGGATGAAAAAACTCCGGTGGCCAATATTGTGTCATTGCAAACAACACCGTTGTACGGATTATGTGGGTATCCTGTTCAAAAACAAGGATTAAATTAACCTACAAAACACTTTTCTCACACTAAAGAGGATACAAGAAAAGCGTTTAAGAAATAAATCGAAAGTGAATATTGAAAAGATTTCAAATATAATTCAACGAATTCAACCTCACAGTCAGTTTATTACGACACTCCTATACTTACAATTAGTGTGCGTCTCCCTTCATATCTGAATCGTGCTGAGTCTGTATAAATATATATATAAACTATGTCTACGGGTATAATGTGTATATGTGTATGATGAACCTGTCATCTCATGACATTAAACATCAACAGAAAAGATTATAATTATCCTGATAACAATACACGTACATTCTGTAAGAGTTGAGCCTGAGATGCATGAATTCGTAAGTGTGTGTGTGTGTGTGTGTGTGTGTGTGTGAAAGCCAATGCAACGAAATGGAACGAAACGTGAGTGAAAGTTAAAGAAGACAGGAGTGGACAGGGCAGTGAAATCAAGGCAGGGAAAGAATGGATTTTTCTCATGAATGAAGACTCCAACTTCCATAATAATACAAATGCTGAATGGGCAAAGCAGCAAAGTAGAAGAAGGAAGAACCTAAAACAAACTCGGAGGGTTTGTTAAGGAACCAGAAAGTAAGTAAGTAAGTAGTAGGCCCAATAGAGAGAGAGAGAGAGAGATATGCTCTTTCTTCACTGCATATATTTCGTCCTTTTACAAAGTGTGGGATTGTTTTCCTTACTGCTTCACTGCCTCAAACCGTGTGTGACAGGGGACAGAGAAGACATCAGAGGAACACATGTATTCCACTGGATGGACAGATGGACAAAAGGGGAAGTGTAAAAGTCAGGAAATCTCTCTTTTTGTCAAGAAGCCTTCAAACGTGACAGATCTAACCTTGGACTCCTCTTCCTCTTTTCCAACATTTTACACAAACTTCCCACTATGCAACTTCCGCGTGCAGTCCTCCTTCTCCAAAGCCTTTCTTTCCCACCACCACCATAAGAATTAGATCATCTCAAAAGCTACATCACTCACAAGACGACTGGGCTTTCTTTGATTCTAGGCGAATCTAATAGGACGGTTGACCCCACTCAGTCTCCACACTGTCCATCCATAATATATATGTATATATGTATGTACCCACTCACTCCTCGTGCAAACTAATAGCAACCACAGATATTAATCTAAAATATCTAAAACATCTAAAATGATAGGAGGGATTCCTTCTTTGAGAAACAAAAATCTAATGGTACATTCAAGTACCGATAAGTTACATGTTGAAACAAACCAAAAATATATTTCTCTCTCTCCTTTCTCTTCCCCATTTCCCAAGACATACGACTGCTATCGTTTGTCACATAATATGAGTCCCTGTGAATGTTCTACACTTCCTCTTTCACCAAACAAAATTTACAACCACTACGACCAACAAGCCAAAGGGAATGTTGCAACGTAATAGCGCTGCACACTCAATCCTAACAAAAACTACCTTCGCTACTTTCTTTTGACTTCCCTTTAAATATCATCGATAAATCCTAAGATCTCAAATAGATTCCTCATCCATAGACTCATCTTCAGCCCCATTTCATCCCAAGAACGACTTCTTCCTACCCTCCTACAACGCTACCATTCATCTAACCATCTTTCCTGGTTATTGCTACCCCAAGTTCCGACACATTCTCCAACGATTTATCATCCCTCGCATCACTAAAAGTCACAGTTTAAGTCTCCGTCTATTCACAAACAATATCAAATAATCTCCATAAAGGTAACAACTGAACAGGATTACTTTCACAAATCTACACAAGATCACCACACACTCACATTTACCATTTCAATTCCTAACAATGACATATATATTGCACTTCAGTTCCCCACACTTCCGACTAAATGCAACAGACAACTGAGTAACCTATACGCAAACAATTCCGCTACAATTCCTTCGTATACGATTGAGCATCAACATCTTATTTTTAATCATTTGTCGTGATGTCTTATTGATCTACACACACACACATTGCCATTATCCTACAAGTTAAAATGTTAGAACGAAGGGCGACAGGGAATGAAAGGAAGAAAAAATTCATTCAAGTTGATATATGAAATCAGGTATGAGGTGGAAGTGCTTTGGTGGTTTTCTAAGACTCGGGGAATAAAAGATGAGCTTCAATGGAGGCCAAAGGAGAAGAAAAGGAAGAGAAAACCTTCCCACAAAATTATTACAAGTCATCCATGAACAGTTTTTTGTCCACTTAAATTTGAACCGAGGTTGGCTAATGCACATAGGAAATATTTATGGTCCTCCTCCATCTCCAGTCTTCTCTTTTATTCAACCACCACAAATCATCTTTCTAATAAACCTTCATCCGGGTACTGTTTGACCTCGCAATTACTTATTCATTAAATCGCCCCCAGCTCCCATTAAACTTCTGTCTCTCTCACCTTAATAAATCCCGTCGCACATTTTTTGCTTCAATAACTGCCCTACTGTCTACCCCAGCCTTGTTGTGTACAAATACACTTCTAAACGAGAACTATTAAACGTCGCGTCGTCCAGTTAATAAGCACCAAGTCATTATCTCCTTTGCAACTACACACAATTCCTACTCACCACTTCAACCTGACTAAACTGTTTCACCTCAACCCGAAAGTGCAGAAAGCAACAGTTTATTCCACGCAGAATGAAATATTCTTACCCGTCAACTTCACGACAGGCTCCCGTTTTCGACTCATTTCCTTCAATCAATCATCTTTCCCCTTAAACTTTCTTCTACACAGTAAGTGACTCCAATGCATATTCTCTCGATTGCCTCCTTCCTAACTTTTCTGAGGTTCACCCTTCGCAAAGAAAGATGCAAAATACACCGCAGAAAAAATGAAATGAGGTGGTTTGCGTGGCAAAGCACGCAAGACGATTCATTTCATTAAATCATAGGATGAGGGTGGAGGTTCTTTTTGTTTCCCATTTAAAAGTTAATTTGCTAGCCATTAAGTAGGGTAGTTTAATGGTAGGCTGAATAAGATACCTCTCCGTCTAGCGAAGGAGATTAAATAGTCTTCAGTAGAGAATTACGGTAAAAGCATATTATGTAGTCAATTAGATCGTCTCTCTTCCATAAACGTACCTGGTACTTTACAAGGTATTTAGTGAAAGTGAAGAAGAGACTAAATAAGTGGTTTAGTCAAGAGGAACTTGAGGTGATTACCAAAACTTTCACTATTCCCAAATAATAATGAAGATGCATAAGAAAGAGATACTCATTTTCTTCCGCTGAGGGGAGAAACTGAGTTCAACTTACTTTACTTCCTTCCCACGCCCAGCAGTTCCCTTTGCTACAAACTTGAGACGAAAACAATCATCTTTCCCAATAAAGCGAGAACACCAGGAATAAACCAATTCCTTTGGCTACTTTGTTGACTCCTGTTCTCTGTGCTTTCTTTTATCATTAAATCCATACACTTAAGCAATCGTACAAGTAGCTCTTGACATAGCACATTAAATAATAAGAAGATAGATCCACGTGATGAATTTGTAAACAACGTAACTCAACAAGCAATGGCAAACGTACGTGAAACCTATATCAGAACTGGACTTGAGAAACAATTCGTTGCGTTCAGTAGGAAAAGTGTATTTATGGAGTAAACGACTGAGATTTTATCTGAAGAGCAGTTTAGACATAAGTACGATTAAAGAGCCTCCCTAAAGACTGGAGAGTAAAGTTTAGGACTCCCCCACCGTCCACAAACAGCCTTTCTCTTCCTCCCCAAGAACACCTAAATCTTTGTGCACCTTTCACCGCTAAAATAACAACTGGTCGTCTTTAATTTATTAACTTTTAGTGTGGGAACGAGTTGAGATTTTTGTGAGTTTAATTAATCTCTGAAGAAAGGTTTCCCAGTTCAATTATAACACATGGAGACTCGTAATAGGGAATTTAATTGCCACCCATTAGCAATGAGAAGTGAAGGGAAAGTAGAATTGTGTAGAATGGTTTCATCGGTCATAACTTGAAGATGCATAATGGAATCCCTCCTGACCACAGTAACGGAAAGGAGATAAAATAACTGTACCGGAACTTGACGACAAAGTCAGGATTTGTTACTTGACTCTCAGTCTACAGCAACTGTCAGATGGAGTCTCCTAAAATGCTCCCATTGCTACGCGTCGTCCAACCTATGGAATTCCTTTCACTGAACTCCACGGCTTTCGTACCAATGCAAAGTCTTCCATATAAATGTCATTATTACTCTACAGCCCCACTTAGTATCTACTTACTCCGTATTCTATAGGCCATCTTGTCTTAAGTCTACGTCGTTTTTGGTAACGGGGTTGTCCATCGATTCAGAGAGGTTTTATTTGGGCACTTAAGATCTCCACGTAGGCCGACATATTGTCAGGATAGATGTGATTGCCTATTGCTTCGGAGTCACATCACAAGTGTGATTGTTTCTCTCCTGAGAGAATACAAATAGGGACATCTCACGAACTCAAAAGAGTCGTTCGTGGATCACCCCATCCTGTGACAAGTGGATAGGGTAAATGGGAAAAGTAATAATGTACCTACACTTATCCTTCCTCTTACAGCAATTTCATCACTCGTTATTGAGGAAGAAGGTAATCATAAGGCCGTCTTGAATGGGTTTCATGTCCACCATATTTCCACACTGTTGTACCAATCCAGTCAACTCCTTTCTTAAATTTCAAACCAGCCCATTTCGAGTCTTCGCCCCGAATACACAAAAAGTCTCCAAACCAAAGCAAGAAAAAGCCGAGATTTCTTCAATCGCACCACCACCACCAAAAAACTCTCAAGTGGGACCGAGTAAACTGTTTTCCTTTCCCTATTAACAAACTACAGGGCCTATATAGGCACCTCATAAAGTTCCATCTATACTCGCAGTCCTCTCTGCAATTCTCTACCTCATAAAGGAGGAGCATTCCTTACAAAATTAGTCCGCAGACACTCGTACAGGAATGACCTAAAATTTCACTTGCATTTAATTTATAAATTCCTCCTAATAGAGCAAATACAAGAGATACGGAGAAAAGACAAAGCACAAGAAAATGAAAACAAAGGACAGGAAGCGAGCAATCAATTTCCAAACTTACACAGCTCGTGCTTTCACCTTAAACCGGCCCGAGTTGAGAGTATTCTCGTGTTCATATGGTTTATCTAAAATCTACGGTGGAGAGTATTACGTAAGGAGAGAGCGACGGAGAAAAAGAGAGAGAGAGAGAGAGAGAGATCAAATCAAGGGAGTCGTCTAAGATAAAAGAACTGAAGACAGTTAGAGGATGATAGTCATAATATCCGCTTGGGACGGATTTCAACCGGTAGTCTGTTTTTTGTTACCCTATTGTCCACCTCTCTATCTTTTTTCCTCTCTTTTGACCATCGCACCCTTCTTGGTTGCGATGAAATCGTATCATCATCTTGTTCAACCACTTTTACTTGCTCAATGATAACCCCACTGGCCATGAGTATGGATGGTCATCACATCAGTTACACCAACACGCCACCAGCCAACAAACCGGGAAGATCGGATCATTGGACATGAAATTTATGCAGTTCCTTTTCTCTCTTCTAAACTTAACATTTTCCTCCGTTTTTACGGGACTCCATGCTACACAGATCTCTTATTACCTACAGTCTCACTCACAAAGAGTACGTCCACCCAATAAACTACACTTGAGATGAATATTCCATTCAAAATCCAACCAAACCGTCCTTTCTTCTTCCCCTACTTAGGAAACTATCACTGCTACTTCCTACGCAGGCAAGCACACAAGTTCTTCTTCCATTTACTGCCTGTAGTAATAGATACCCTCTTTCTTTCTTTCCTTCTTTCCTCACGCACTCACCACCTCGTCATTCTCACGAAACAGTTCACCTCATTGTCACCTAATATCATATACCCTTCTTACTCATGTCATTGTCTACCTAAATTGTACTTGCTATCAAAACAACATTATTAATAGAGCCACAATCACTGAGTAATGAAATAACTATCTCTTTAATTCCAGGTCATGAATAAATTAACTTAGTTTTTACACCTTAGTACCTCAACGCAAACTTTAGGAAGGCATACATCGAAGATACACTTGTTCTGTTCCACAAAAAAGAATTAGTGTACGAATAGCGCAAGAATCACAGGCATAAATTTGTAAGAATATCAGAATTCTATTCACCATAAAAATAAATGCAGTCTCAGCAGAAATATTAGAGATAGAGCTCGTGTTCAAAAGAAATATAAATTCATTCTCGTAGAATCTCAGCTGAAGCATTGAAGTTAGAGGCATGTGGAACCCTCCGACGATGCTACAATGTTGTAAGAAGAAGATATAGAGTTTTCGCATGTTGTACAGATCTAATAGATATGTTGCATGCACAGCTATGTCCACAGAAACAACAAAACCTACGAAAGAATTCCACGTACGGTTTTAGAATTCTTTTGTCACACAACACAAAATAAACTCCAGTTACACAATTTCATAGATCAAGTTGAAGTGTTTTTGTGTAGTTCAGGCAGGATTCTATAAACCGTGAAAGTTTCTATGTTCTAGTAGTCCTTAAAGACATTTTCACGCAGACTTCGATCACTCTAGTTATAGTTATATGATTTCTTATCATCAAGGGACATTTTATAGTTACAAAGAGCCGACATGGCCCCCTCGGACGAGATGAAGGGACAGGCAACGAATAATGGGAGCGTGTTGGGAATCGGAGAATGTTCTGTTAATCCTCCATTAACACAATTAAACAATATGCAGATAAGCCATAATCCATCCCTGATATAACTGATTGCACTGAACGACTTAAACTACTTCCTTTATCTTCGTCTTGTGGTTATCGAGGTTACTCAACGAGTTTTACTCTTGTAGATGGAAGGGTAGAAGAAACTCCCTTGACAATATGCATGACGAAAGAAGTGAGTGTGAAAGTTTGAAGAAAGTATATGAGTACGGTTTAAGAACTCGTTTGGTTAGACAAATGGAAGGAGGTAGCAGTAACCAACAAGATAATTAAGAGATCTTTCGGGCCATAAGGGAAATTTCATTAATGAGTTGCAAACTGCCTGAATACAAATTGCTCTTTCACACTTCTCCCTCTTAAGTCGTTGCTTTCCCTTACTACTCTCCGACCCTCACTTTGTATCTCCTATAACCGTCAAACCAAACGGAAATACGAGACAACCAATTTCTTCTCCTATGCTTCTTCTTATTCTTCAAAACCAAATTCTTCTCCTATGCTTCTTCTTATTCTTCAAAACCAAATCGAGCCCAACTTCACAGTTGTGTGTTCATTGCTGGAGCAAAATATTGAGACGAAAAACTACTTGGCCAATCACTCATGCTCCACTAAATGAGTGAAGAACGAGAGGAAGGAACGAACGTGATGATGATAGTTGTGGACCAACATACGGGGAGAAAAAGGAGAGACCAGAGAATGAGAGCAGTGATAATCGTTCAGAATTACTTTTAGTGGGTACTTCGTTGAGTTGTTTAAGAACATCAGAATGATAATTTCCTCACACTTTCCTTTCTGCCTGATGCACTCCACCAACCAAATCTCTCCCATTGACTTTCTCATGCAATCCGATGAGATGCATATTTACCTAAGCTCAACTTACACACTTTAGATTTACACAGGCAGACACTCGCACTCGATCCTTCCGCATTAAGCTTAATCCTTTATATATACCAGAGAAGAACCCTCTCACTGACAAAACCGGCTTCAAAAAATCCTCTGCTCGAATAGTCTTCTACTGTACTCACAGTGTGTACCAACCAGTCATCACCACCCTGCTTTACTTCATCCATCCTCCCACATCGATCCCACAGAAACTTATTTGCAATAATTAGTGGCAAGTACTTAATATGCGTACACAATCATTCCCATGTTTCTTGCTACGAACTGGCGTATTCTGCGAGACATAATTAATCAGTGAATATCACACATAAATTCCTATAAATTGACTAGCAACGACTAAGAACAAGTCAAGTCTAGGAAGAACATGAATAAGGCTGGACATTTGGACATGTATCATCCCAATAGGAGATGTAGTGATGAATCAGCTGGTTGATTTTGCAGATTTATTTGCTAGGCTGAAATAAATGGAGAGGAGGAATCTATTGAGATTGTGACGGGGTAGGCGAACGTACGTATCCATCTAATGAAGGACTTTGGAGGAAGAAGACATGAATGGACGGACGGGTGTGTGAAAGCAATTGTGTAGGAGAGAAAAGAGCGTTCTGAGGTCACACAGATGGGAAGGATTTAACTCTTCCGTATTGAGATATTTGAGAAATAAGATTGGTTTGGTGTTTGGTTGTGTTTTGCTGAAATAATATTCATAGTTTCGAAATAATATTGAGTTGAGAGAAGAAGGACGACGGGAGGTAGAGGAATAAGACGGGGTAGCAGATGCCACTCAACTGGGTGCAATACAATAATACGGAGCAATAGTCTCTCTCTCTCTCTCTCGTCTCTCTCTCTCTCTCTCTTCCCGATGTTATGAAGGAAGCCCGAGGAAGTCGGATAGTAAAAAATATCCGGAAAATCTCTATTTTTTCACAACTAAAAAATAACTGTTTGTCCGTCTATATTCATATAATAATAATATGTGTAAGAAGGGAGAGGAGTGCACGGGATTCCCACTACTACACTTCGCAGTTATATGAGTCCAACCAGACGTGCGGTAATAATAGAAGAATGCGAATATGCAATGATTCAGAAAAAGTTTCTTATTTTGCCAGCCTACATGCTGCGTTTCTTTTCCTCCCAAGAGATAAGCAGGACACACACACACACACACACACGGACAACTAAAGCTCATTCAAATATGCATATCGTTGGATATCACGTATTCCATACACCAAAAGACGACGAAAACCCACACACTCACTGCCACTATCTCCACAACCACCTAGAACCATGTATTGTGGTGAATGTGTGAAAATATCTGTCTCCCATATAATATCTTCTATATACGTGTGGTGTGTGTATACATATGTGCTTGCCCCATGTGTCTTACATACACAAGCTTTCTTTCTGTAAAAGGGAGATCACTTTAAAAGGACGTGAAGAAAGAGAGGCTCCTCAAAAGGGTAGAAGTCCACAGGCGAACAAATAAAGTGACCAAGGGAGAAAGTCACCGCAGAAGAAGAAGATGGTTGGATTCTCACTGATAAAATGAAGTCATAAAGGAAATTCCAAGGGGAATTGGTGGACGTCATGTGTCATGTCAATGCAAATATTGATACAGTGCTAAAGTGTAAGACGCGACAGACTGTGAAATCTAAATTAACCCAAGCCAAAGACATGCATACAAATTACTGCTCCTTACAACTCCTAATATTATACACTCGCTTTCCTTCATCTCTCCTTCGTGTCATGACTTCACACACAATTTATTACAACTTTTACAGCTCCAATGAATTTTTCCTCTAAAACATCTCTGATTTTACCATCTCTTCAATATTTACCAAGTTTTTCGGTCACTTCTGAGCCTTCTGATTTAGAAGCACCCTACTCATGACCGGACTAACCCTACGCAATCTCCAATCTGGATATTATCTCTGCTGTAATTCAGTGATTGCGCAGCTAAGACTAGTACACCTTCAATCTTGAATTACACTGTATAGTTTCTGGTAGAATTTAAAGCAGATCCAGGGTGTTCGACGCTATTGCTAAGTGTAGAAATACATTTCCTTTCAAAGTGTAGTGGTGAGTTGATTAGTGGAATGGTTGTGGTGAGAGAATGAAGAGAAAAACGTGATCAGAAAGGGTGGAGTAATCTCTCAAGATCTGATGGCATAAATTTCTAGGTCTTAGTTTCTGGCTGCACATGACGACACTCGAGCACTTTTCCATGCAAATTCTTCACACACTCATTTGCATGCGGACCTTACTAAGAGAACATAAACCAGTTGAAAACACCACCATCATCATCATCCTCCTCCAACGATCTCAGAATTATCTTCGGCTAACAAAATGTTTTGTTCTCTACTCTCTAATCCCTCGTATACTAATTCACACGAATTGCCTTCTTCACTCGAAGAATATCGTTCGTGGTCAGAGACTTTCTCCCACGAAGAAGAAGGAGTCTCCTAAGAGAATATGCATAAGTCTTTTCAGTCTTTTGGTGGGGGACCGTTGAAGTGACGAAGAGGCAATCGAGGGACTATCTGTATCGGTTTGACATTACTTAACAAGCAGGGAAGAAAATTAAAGTATGAAGCCGTAAAATGTTTGTGTAAAAGAAAGTCAAGTGAGAGAGGGGGGCGATAAAAAGAAATGATAAAAAGATTGTAGTGACTTTCGGCCCATCCTTTCATGCTTTCATCGTACAACTAAATTTCCTTTCGTCTTTTGAGTTTCTGTGTTTGGTGTTGGGGTTCATGTAGCGACCGCTTTTATGCTGCTGGACATCATCATCCCTAGACCATCTCATGCATGGCCTACATGCACATATGGGACATCCAGCAGCCCTCCGCACAAAATCATGGTTTGGTGGGTGGTGAGTCCGGGAGATTTACGGCACTATAGATCAGCTATAATGTCAGTGCGGGTTGCTGAGACTCGGACTTTTTACATTCTGGGGTTCTTTCCCTGCTCCTCTCATCAGCAGCCCATTCCCAACCGCGGTGGTTGGTGTGTGTAGCAGAGAAAGTGGAGAAAGCCCGTGGCAATTCATTTCATACTGACCACACAAAACTAAAACCCACATAATCATCCCGAGCATTATTATACCACAGCAGCTATTATTATTATCTATATTGACACATACATTTCCTCAGATTGCCCCGTCATTACCATTATCTTCACCTCAACAAATGCCCTCAAACTCTTCCCTGACTTCTATTCTCTAATTGACTCTCTCTCTCTCTCTCTGTGACCACACTTGCTTAATCGATTCTCCTCCTGCCGTACACTAAGTAACAAAACTAGACTTGAGACCAAAGGAACTCTAGAGTACTCCAGATGCAGACTCCAGTGGAATGGAAACCATTATGAATGAAAGTTGGGAGCGGACAATTATTGAGTGGTTGGTGGAGGTGAACTATTATTTCTCTTGGGTGTTGATCGGCCTTATCAGATGAACAGTGAGTGTGTAGCCCATCTTTATTAGGAGAATTCGCCTACCTTCGAAGCGATAGCATCTTTGTTCCTCTCTTAAGTAATACTTAAAGTGAGAAGAGGGAGAGATATCAAACAATTTACAACAAACTTGGGTCTTAGGAGAAGTAAGTGCTTAAAAGTTATCTCAAGAGGCTTCTTCGGACTGAACTTAGATAGACATCAAAGATGTGTATGGTCACATCGGCCACCACTAAAGACAGATAAAGAGAGGTTTGCCGTCAGCAAATCTGGACTGTACACAAAATGTCCTGCTTGCTTGTGCGTTCTCCTAATCGGTCTTCCCTTCTAATGTTTTTCTCTGTGGCTATCAGACTCTATCATGATCTATGTATACATAACATAACATACGGCTTCCTTCGTCCTCTCCTGCATTTCGCAGATTATCTCGATTGCAAGCACCACCGTGTCCATTTAGC
Organism: Isotomurus palustris; assembly: GCA_034696625.1. Classification (NCBI taxonomy): domain Eukaryota; kingdom Metazoa; phylum Arthropoda; class Collembola; order Entomobryomorpha; family Isotomidae; genus Isotomurus; species Isotomurus palustris. The sequence goes on along the minus strand of JAQGAD010000006.1, from coordinate 136,357 downwards.
CCAGCAGTGAGTTATTGTGAGAAGAGTCTTAGATGGAGGAGAAAAAACTAAGCCACATCCAATCCACACTTGACTTGCTCTTTCTCTCTTGTCTAGATTTGATATCTTCATTTATAGCCCAAAATCTAAGACAGAACTAGGAGAACAAGTGTAATAAAAATTGCCTAAAAGAGTGGAAAAAAATTTATCACTTTCTCTCGTGCTGACTGGCTCTATCTTCAAGGAGAACTCTATTTTAGCGCACACCACCGCCGAGTAAAAGCTCCTTCGTTCTCAACTCCACCAGGGCCCACCAAATCCAAGAAAAAATATAATGAGCCTTAATCCACAAGCGAGTCTTCAGCCTCAAGCCCACTCCGAATTTCGGAATTTCACATTCCCACTCTACCGAATAGGTGAAAGGTCACCCGAGATGCAATTTACAGAATGCCTTAAACCATCAAAACAGATAATGATTCATTGGCGAGAGGTTCTAATACAATAATGCTTACATTTTTAAAGCAGTAACACGTAGTTAGACATGTGCAATGTAAGACTATCTTTGTTGATTAAACTCATAATATAGTTTTGGACAATGCACATTTTAAATTCAGCTGTGGTAATAATGGAGTGTCCTGTGTTTCTTGCTTTGTTTCCAGACAACATATTTAGTACTAATTTACTTAATTGGTATTCTTCGTCCCTACTGTATATTAGATGAATGATTGAATGCCAAATGCTAAGGCGTTGCAAACATTTAAGCAAAGCAACTGTGCACCCAAATTTATATTCAAAGACATTGATTGGAAGAGAGAGAGAGAGAAAGGCAAGTTTACTGTAAGCGTCTGCCTTAACACTGAGTAATGAAAATAATTACTGTTTCATCGGTAAACTTTTCACATTTTGTCTTGGCTGTTCACACGCTTCAGATACGAAAGGGAGCCACACAGGAATAAATCGAAGTGTGATTGAATTAAACTTGTCTGCGAGGTCTGCCCTACATTTGTGAAATTCACGAATGCGTCAAATCAATCGTAGAAAGTCAAATAATCGTAATTGGGCGAAGAACAACAACATGTTTTCTTTCATTAAGCCCATCCAGTTAAAAAATTAAGAGAAGACAAGAAAGACACAAATAATTCAGCCAAAATGCGACTTACCCTTAAATCCTCTGTCATCGTCCTTCTCATTATTGTTGTCGCACATCCCACTCATAGCATCTGGAAGTGAACAAATAAAAAAGTTAATTAATTAATCAAACTGTCACCCTCCCTTCCTTCCTTTCCTCCACGATGAACACCTCCAGGAACTTATTTTTCTTTAAAGCGAATACTTTTTCTTTCTAATTAATCATCGAATGAAAAAGCTCTTTTCTTCTTTATTCGTAAATTATGAATTTCCTATTTTTTCAACTCAACCTGCAAGACACAAGAAGTAGTGGTGAGTTTGAGAAAAAGACGCACAGGTTTACTTTACATACACACACACCAACGGGTCACCACCACACCCCACGCCATTAGGACGCAGCATGGGGTCATCTCTGTGTAGCAAAATAAGTCAAAACAACAAAGTAGTAACTGGAGGAATTTTTCTTTTTCTTGTAACATGCCTTGTAATTCATTCGCATCCATACACACACACACACACACACACACACACACAAATACACACATATATATATATATATATATACACACACACTTGCATAAAAGAGCTTGTGCACATTTTATTCATCCTTGTTGAACACGCAAAGCAACCACAGAGTCAAATATATATTTTCCCGTCCATCCCAATTACTCATTCGTGAAGTCACGAAACTGCCGACTCTTCTTTCCTGCTTTTCCCTTGTCTTTCTCTCTTTCTTGGCTTCAGTTCCTCTTTTTATTTGTACAAACTCTGTCTTTCCCACTTTCTTCTCCTTTCATTTCCCGTTTGCCCTTATCCAACCACTTCCTTCATCTCTTTTTATCCCCACATTTTGATACTAAAAGCTCACTCATACATTTCACACACACATTCTCCTCTCTAATTCCCAGGATTTTAAATGTACTAATTGACATTGTAATGTTTCACTCCTCATTCTTCAGTTTTAGCTGAAATCAAAGATTAATTCGGATTCAAGTTGAAAGTATGAAATTCACAATGTTGCAGGATGGAGTATTAAAGGAGTACTGAAAGAATATCTTCGTAGGAAATGGGGCGAAATGAATCGTTATGGAATTGAAAGTTAATGTTCTCGTAATTTTGCAATCGTTTGGAAATTAAGCTGGAGCAAGGGAGCATTTACATGTCAAGAAGGGGATAACTCAATTAGAGAATGCTCTTTGGGATTGTTCGGCGAAAAGAGAGGAGAAATGATTAAATACACAGCAGAGGCAGAGAATGGGGTAGAAAGAAAGACGGTTTGTTCATCACAATGAAAGTCCTGAATATATCGCGTACAGCTATGGGGAAACATTCAAGCACAACTTCATACTTCAGCATCCCTTTTCGGAGGGAGCAATCCAATGCGAGCGAGCACACATACCAGAAGAATTCAGTTGTCTCAAAGTCTTTGACAGAAACCTCTTGTGTCTCATTCACTAACGGATATATCCTGTCAAACGTACAAGAAATAGACGGAAACCACAACAGTAAACAAGATTGGAAGGAGTAGTTGAATCTTGATGGATGAATTCTAAGTACAGGATACATACTCTGTCAACCCAGTACTTGAGATCGTGAAACAAATACGTATATGTCTATACAACGTGTACTTTCTTTTCCTGTTACTCAACCACATACGTAAGAGGATTCTTACCATGACTATTGATGAAATTAGCCAAATATAGATCCAGTTCACGGACGGATACATTTATATGGTATGGGTTGACACACAGGCCTGGATGAAGACACTCTGGAGATTTTTCTAGTCTTTCTCCATCCGTGCTTTCCAAAGGTATTGCTTTGAATAAAATCACCATCACTAGGTCAAGTCGCCAAACCTGAAACAAAACGAAGACAGCATTTAAAAAAGTCCATTTAAAAATTAATTTGATACAGCAATAATAGTAATTAAGTAGGAATAAGAGATGCAGCGATCAAAGACGCTTCAGTGTATGATCTGTGTAATAACTTTAAAGAAAGTTTATGATGCACTTGTGTTTTATACTTTGTTATTCCATTTCTTTCTTGTAACTACAATAATTCACGTAGGAGACATGAAGGCTGGAGTTTACAAGCCTATCTTTAGTAGACACTGTACCCATTAATCATAAAAATCTACACACGCGACAAAGAGATACAGAGAGGGCATGCAAGGAAGGTCTTAGGATTGAATGAAATCACTACTATTTCATACATTCTTGCATCGTAAAAGTATCTTCACAAGATGAATACACGGGAATTCTCATTTCTTACATTTTCATATACGCGTACCATGCAAAATCGTAACAAATGTAAGTCTCTTTCAGACACACAACAACTGAAATATACAATAGAATGTTGCAGGACCTAAGATGACATTTTTCATTCGTATCTGACCATTTTTGAGCACCAACTAAATATTCCCCTTAGTATATTCGTAAGCTTAAGTTACTACTTTCTAAACACTACAAGAATAAAACAGTTGAGTGTCTTATTTATTTCAACCCTTTCTATTTATTTACCGAAAATTCATATCACGACAACATAAAGTATAACTTTGATTTTAACACGAAAGTGAATGTAAAAAACTACAGCTTAGGTCCAAACGTAATTGTTACCAATTGCTTGTCGTGTAATGACGAGAAAGTTGCAATTTATTTGAGACGAATACATAAACTACCTTCACGAAATTGCCGTCATTTGCTTAATTAAATGAATAACACAATAAAACGTCGTAGCACAAGAATGAGCTGCAGTTATTTAGGTTGAAAAAGTTGCAAGAGAAAACAGTTAAGAAACATTTTTTGCACTTGCACCATCCACCATTAGAGGAACCTCGAAAGCATTATTATTCAGGGTCTTGTTCTGCGTGCCTTCTTTATACTTTATACATTTTATTATTATACACAAGACTGTGAGCGTTGCTACACAATCTACGAAAGATACACTGTGATCAACATACTTTCTCCTCCAACGAGATAAAAACTTTTCCTTCTACACAATTTACTATGCTCTACTCCGAATGCTTATGGAAAGTAATCTGGAGTAAGTTTCATAAGGAAATTGTCTTTCGTTTTTCTTCTTTTTACTTAATTTCTAAGACGGTTCGCCACCCTATGCATGCTAACTTCACCATACTTCCTACATTTTCTGTGCACATCAAATCACAGCTCAACTAAAACATTCACGGGATCAGTAGCCTACTAAACTAAACTTAAAACATGACAATGGAAAATGAAGACTTAGGCAAGTGAAGTTCCGTGTATGTCTTACAATATTTCCGGTGCTAAGGTTGTGTATGCAAGCTACACTAATTTTATTGCCACAGTAGAATTAGAAAGAAGTGAATGTGAATGTTGTAATGTTAAAAAGCACACGTACCTTGTCGGCTTGGCGAAGACAGTCAATCCGTCTCATTTTCCCCTTTTGATCAGGATTGGATAGGACGCACATAGCAGGCTTCTTTCCTGTAATTGACAGGACGAAGTCTTCTCGGCACTCTTGGGTGATGTCTTTTCGTAACTTGCCCAATAATCTGGACGCCCATTTCTGCTTCACTTCAACTTTCTCATTCTGAAAATTAAAATAAAAGACATCAATTAATAAATCTAAATGAAAACTTTCAACACGACGGAGCTGCTAAATAGTTACAGGAATTGATGATAACTTATTATATCACAAAAACTCATTCTGTGTATTTCAAGCCTACAAAGTACAAAGACTCAAGTTTTAGTTTTTAAGAGATGAATCGATTCCGCAAAGTTCTTCCAATTGAGAACTTCCTATTTATCTATTTTGTCTCAATCTTTCAATGCGAAGTTTAATAAATACTTTTCAAAAACACAATTCCCTCTCGTCCTTAATTTGAAGTGAATTATGGATAAACCAATAGAATTTCTCTCCCTATTGAATACTTTAACTAAAGAAGAAGTCGAAGAAATTTCCCTGTGTTTTGACTATGGGTTCTTTTCTTCGTTCGTACACCCCGAAATCCTTTCTCAGCAGAAGAAGTCTAAAGTCGTGCGAGTTCTCATCTCTCGTTTGAATCGCTCTTACATTATTGTCTTTATTGAAAATGTATTCATATAAGTTATACGTGCTAATATTATAGCCTAATATCTCTGGGAAGAATGATCTCTGAGTCTAATGGGAGGGTTTGTCCCTTCAAAGATTTCTCTCTTCTGTTGAATGGAAATCATATCTTATTTCGCTAACAGACGATTTCTCCAACCTTAAATTCTTCAAATTGCATTTTAATTACACGCAAAAGGATCATTCTGAGTTTAGTTTTTATTCTGATCCCAAGTCATAACCAAACTAAACAAGAAAGAGATGGAAAAGGCGGAGTTCTCGAGTGAAGACGAAGGGACCTTTGGCCCATTAGATTTTCCATTATCAACTTAACCTCCTTGCTTAATATACTAGTGTAATAGTGATGGGAGGGAATCATCTTCTATTCTCAGTCTCTTTCCCGTGAAACATGGCCAAGAATTATGATGAGTGATCCTATCACCCTGCCCACGAATGTAATGCTAACTGCAAATAAACCAGTAGAGAGTCTAAACCATGTGGGATTATCCTTAATTCACCATCCAAATTTGATCCTTCAGAGCGTTCATGAAAATTACCTACTTTTCACTGAAAATGAGCAGCACTAAACTAAGATTAGCAGATTGTGTTCGTTTACTCTCCCTCAGCAAAAGAACACAATAAGAAGATTGAGAAAATCGGCCTTTGTAACTTTTGTTGTGACGATGACAGCTCGTGAGCTAATTTGATTAAGATGCAATGGTAGAGTTATGTTTGGTAGATTAGATTCTGAGGGAAACATGAGAATTTACCACGAACGACGAGTAAGGAAAGAATAGACGAACCTACTTCAATCCGAAAATGTTCGTCTGATCACGTCCTTGTCTTTATCAAATGGTTGAGATCATGACCGACATGAGGAAGCAATCTTACCTCATCTTGCACCCTCGTACGAATGAACTCTCACTATCCACACTTTCCTACCAAACCACTGCTACAAACATTAAGCACAGCGTGGTGGTTGGGAAGGTCGAGTCCTCATCAGCCTCTCTTTACTCATCATTACTATACATATCACCGCATGGGGACCTATAACCAAGGCACTTTTGGGTGAATAAAGGATTCATGAAGGAAGATGGGCGTCACGCCTACTAATGCTGCTCTTGACAGGCCATTTTTTACAATATTCTCACAATTACTCCAAAACCACGGGCCGAATCGAATATCTTTTTCGAATACTCATCGTCAGCTTTGAAGGTATCATCGACATCGTCTCCAAAGAAGGCTGAGAATATTTTTGATAAAGCGCACGCTTTGTTAACCTTAATGCAGTCTTTGTACTGTTAGAACCTTATGAAAAAAAAACAAGCTGTGACAGCAATCATGTGCGAAATCATGGGATGAATTTCAAAAAATATTCCAAAGTTACTTTATCTACTAACTAATTATCTAATACGTTCTTTAGTTGAGTTGTGCGCAAAAGGTTATCCAGCGGCTGACTGCTTTCTAATTCAATACAAATACAAACAAACAAGATTGAAAGAAATTGAGCTGTTGATGCTAACTGTTACGCAAAAGTTAGAGAGGAACGGTCGCACTAGTTTTTTATTGCAGTTTCAAGAGCCAACACTGTGGAAGAAAGTTTCTACTGGAAATTCGGCTTGTCGATAACTTTGCTGTGAAGTGAAGACAAAATCAACCGTTTATCTTCATTTGCACCGTGTCTCGCAGGAATAAAGTCGATTCTTTAATCACGAACCCAGTTCAAAGACTCTCAGAAGGACGGAGCAAACAATCTTCAACAATCAACACTGCGTTTTCTCTGCCCGCGAAATTTTAACTGTCCTATTCGAGTCGCTTTAGACGGCGACAGTGACTTTAATGATAAACGCTTTTAGTGAAACTTTAATTGTATTCAGTATAGATAAAGTACACATGAATCAGAAGCTGCAAAATATCTCATTGTCAGAGACATTTCCGATATTTCCGAGTGATCCTGTTCTGGCTGATGACGAGAAGAGCGAGCATCTGACTCCGATATAACTGCTTGGGACAAAAGAGGTTCACAAAAGAACCGTACAAAATGAGGTTTTAAATTGGAAGTGAGTTTAAGGGACAATATAACCGTAAAAGTAGTAGTCTATTCGCTGTGAATTCGGAATAGGAGAGTTGTAACTTTGAGAACAATTCCACCTCCCTGTCTTCACTTTACCACAATCGCCCTATTCTAGTAAAAATGAAAATCACGAGTTCAAAATGGAAATCCTCGTAGTTAGAGATAGGCGTGTCAATGGGCTCCATTCAGAGGCAATTGGGGCTGATTAAGGTAGCGAATTCTGCACGGTGATTTACGAAGTTCTGAAATTCGTTACTCAGCTACATTATGACCCTCTCGGGTCCATCGTCTTTTAGATTGTCCACTCAAGAATACTCTCACACATAATCCCCCACCCTATCTTCCCTTTTTCAAACCCTTTTCTGATACGAATTAATCCTTGTTCCTCCAATTAACAGGAAAAGACAGCCTCCAGGCAGGAGACTCGGATGTAAATCTCCACCACAAACGACCATACACTGTCATTTATTCGATAATTCACTGTTTCGAAAATTAACCACTAGACCCGAGACACTATACACCCGAGAAATTGTGTGTGCAGCAGTCCCAATTCCCAATACTTATGGAATCCTGTGCATCTCATCAATACATTGTCTATTTATCTCTGATGAGTATCTAAAATATTTGTCCTAGGAACTCAAATCACACCCGACTACCCGTCTTATAACTCTTTCAGAAACATCTAGAGAGATAAACCTTTGGCTAAAAAGCCTCAACGGAAAACCCTCCCTGCATCGACGCTCTTTCAACCGGTCAGATTGTAAAACGATTACTCACGCTTTGGCAACTAAATTGCTTGATCTGTTAGTTTCCTTTAGTTCCGGGCCCAATGGGTTACTCTCACAAGAATCCTTGTCTACCTGGACTCTGACTAAGCTCATTAATCCCCCAATAGTCCTGTATTTCACATTGTTGGCTAGCTTCGACTCATATTCGCTCAAACTATTGGTACAATTAAGTGGTAGCAGGAGGAAATGTCATGAGCTTCGGAATGAACCAAGTTTACAAAAGCCACATCAACCCACACACACACACACACACACACACACCAATGGAAACTCACTTGGAAAGTAAGATTTCCTTTCGTAAGTAAGGGTGACATATTCAGAATCACCCGTAATCCTCAGAAAGCAGTCTCGTCGTACGTAATACAATGAACCATTGTTGTAGTGTCTGAGTGGAATGTAAGAGAGCAATATAAATCCTGGTGACAAGATAGAAATCGAAGATAAAATTTGCTTCTTTCCGGGTTTCCAAGAGAAAAGGGATGTTCATGGTGGTTGGTTTGCATAGCTTATATTTGTCGACCGGAATCATCTTCTCAAAGTAGGGATCATAAATACTGCACAAGGAAAGCAAGGAAACTACACCACCACCGCCGCTGCGAGTAATACACTTTCTTCTGCCTTTTTATACATTTCTGGTTGTAGGTTAGCTTCTTCACCCATCACTGCTACTAACAATAACTACTTTGGCTTTTGGAATTCGGAATGTAAACCCAATGCTCAGTACAATTTCTTTTTCCAGCCCTGTAATACATATATGCACGTATATAGGAATGTATACAGGGTTTCTCCACGGAGCACATCCATTTCTACACCCGCTACTCAAGTTTCCTTAGGGTGATTTCATTTTGTGACCTTTATATACTGTGGATTATAGATAGTTGACTAAAATGAAATAACTAAAATAATTTCCTCAGATCTCATCTCTATGTGAATGATACTCATAGACCAACCCTGAGAGAGTTGTTATGCCGCAGCATTAACAGAACGGATCTCCCTCGCTGCTCACTGTATCTGTATTGGTTATGTCTCTTACTGGCCAAGCATGTGAATTACATCAATTTGCTGCATTGCACAGTTTTGTATTATCTGATCTCTCCTCTTATTCTATTTAATACACTTCACATGGAAATTGAACCCAGTCCTGTAGAGGATTTTGCAAACTCTTTCCTTCCAAATGGCTTTATCCCTAGTGGGGGTAATCTCTTCTCTAGGTCCCATCTCACTACCAAGATCAATCCTACCAACGAACAACGAATGAATAGCTCCATTCACAATAATAGACTGATCCATTCATTCCTTTCCTAAAATGTGGTTGTTTTTTGCAATACAATAAATTATATAGACCTCTTGATTTATCCCTTACATATAAGCAATCGGCAATTTTTACAATGGCAGATTAATTTCCTAATCTCATGTTAAGAAAAAATATACCACACAGCGTCTTCATACTTAGTATAAAAGTATGAAGACGCTGTCTAATTCTTACGTTTGAAAGCAAGTGAAACAACTTCACGTACAAAAATGTGGGGTTTGTTCAGTCACCAGCTTTGCTGTGCTGTTCATGTTCTCTTAAACTGAGACGCAGAATGTCTCACTAGACTTGCACATTAGAAAGGGGAAGGCAGGGGAGAAAATCAGAACAAACCTAAACCTAATGCACTGACAACTGCACAACTTTCCCTGCTTACGAAAGGGTGCGTGAAATAAGTGGTGTGAGGAGTTAGAAAGGGAAAGGAGTATTATTCCATGGGAATTCTTCGATCTCACCAAAACACCAACAGGAAGACCAGCAGACCACATGCCGAGGGTTGGGAACATACACCAACAACTTAACACTTGACAATTAAGCAATATCCACTGCTGTGGTATAAACTATTGGAAGTGTGGAAAGCACCTATTCATCCATTTAGTAGGAGGAACAAAAGGATAAAAGTGCAATGTATGGACGGCACGTTTCCATACCATTACAACCGAAGTATAACTTTCCAGTGATCATATCTCGAGCAGTAATGTTATTGGAAAAGTAATATTATACTGTTAATTCTCTTCACGCTTCCTCTGTCCCATTTCAATAATTTCGACAGAATCTACAAACCAAAGTATGTACAAGAAGTATAAGAACGAGAGAAGCAGAATAAACGGAGCTTCTACGTATACGTAAGTGTACATGTCATTATGGTGGTAGTATCAGTGGCAATGGCAGTGGCTTGACTTTTCCCGTAAAAAACAGAGGCATATGCTTTTAGAAAGCGAGAACCATTAGATCACAAAAGTCGATGAGGTTGGTTGATTCTTTAGAGAATAATAAGAGACTATGGAGTGAATGCAGATAGATAGAGGGACAGTTTAGAGACATTGCGGTGTGCCTCCACATCCTGTTGGATGAAGGAAAGTCAACTCGGCAATAATATAAAACGAAGGAGTGAAAAGAATAATACCAACACGCATTTCTTCCACAGGGTGCTAAAGAATAAGATGAAGGCTTTCTCGGGATGGAAACCCATAAATATGTGCATGCATAAGTGCACATATTATTTCCTCTACAGTTTAGAAATCCTTTATAGTCGTTGACAATGTTACTGCACATTGATGTGATATTCATAATGATAATAGAAGTGGTTTTTCCGTTCCGTACAATTTTGATGGCAGCATTATCGCCCGTGCCTAGCCAGCCATCCCTACAACAGCCACAACGCGTGATGAGATTTCCACGCTTTCTCCCTCCATTCACGACAGTGTGTGCAGAAAAGTTGCCAGTTGCTCTTTCTTTTTCAAACTGCACACTTAATGTGGCACGTTAACTTCTCACATGCTTCTACGCTACATGATCATCATCAGAGGTGTGTGTCTGTGTGTGTGTTTTAAGGTAAAGAAGAAGGGGTGATGATGATACAGAGGGTTGGTTGAGAAGTGTTATCAGTCCTCCTTTTCCGAAACATGCATCAATGTGTACACACGGAGTGATTTAGTTGTAGTAGAAAAGGAAATAATGGCAATATTATAACTTTCTTCTCCTCCGTTTCCTTTCTGTTATGGTGATCGAATAATACATTACTATTCAGCTTAATGTTCTTCAATGTCTTACTCTCAACTACTACTATTGCCCATCCTTCATTCACACAACAATTCCTTTGACAACTACACACCACAAATGATCGTAGGCAAAATAATCATTCTTTTAAGTACGTCATATGCTATCAACACACTAAACCTATCTGAAAGTAATAAAGATTTTTGCCACCGCATATTTTTCACCAGCAACAACATATGCCACAGCAGCACCGCTACTATTTCAGTTGTCTATCGATTCTGAGTGTACTTTGTATTGTGCCTTGTCATTATCCATTCATATTTTTGCACTTGGAGTTGGAAGCCCATGAATCCTAGACTGACTAGACTCGTTAAATGATTGGGCAATAAAGCCTTCCGATAACCTACATTTCATACAAACTATCCGAAGCGAATTTGGTCTAAGAATGCTAATATTATACGAATGTTCTTATGGGTGGTCAACGTGATCGTCCACACTTGCAATCCAACAGCCAAATAAATCCACCTGCCTTTAGCGAAATATGACACCAAAATTATTTTATGTACTCCCATTGTTCATACCGTAGAGATAAGACTCACATCAAGTGAACGAGCGAGCAGTATTCAAGCTGATTGAAGGTATTGAAACTGTATTTATAATATTAACACAGGGTTTGTAAATAACGAGAGTATCAGATAAAAATAAGTTCCGTATCGACCTAAATACTAAATACCCTTTCCTGTCATAAACATTCGACACCTTCGGATTCGTTTCAAGACCGGATGCTCACTGCCCATTATGCACGCCTTTCAGATGTCGCGATAAAAAGCCACAAGCATGTCTTTACATCAAACTCTTCGGCACTTTAATAAACTGATGGATTTTCATGGAAACTGGGAAAACATTCCTCTCTGCCCTCGACACTTGTCCGATACTTGACTTTCTATCCTATCGACCCTATACACCCTTCCACAACTTTTCTTCTTCAGTCTGTATGGTTTTCCTTGTTCTACGGAATATTTGTAGGCTTAAGAAAAATGCAGAGGTGACATTCTTGTAGACTCGTAGTAGGTTTCTTCTTGAAAAGACAAGAAAACATTGAAACACTCTCCTCACTAGAACAACGGGTTGAATCTGAATGAACATATGATGATCAAGCAACCCAAGACACACACACACAAACACACACACATTGAGAAAGAAAGTGTAAAAGACTGCACTGGACTATCTAGTGTCAACCCCCAGGAAGGACAGCAAAAAATCATCCTCATTCATGTCACAAAAAGCCCTTCGTCAAGACTGAAAAGAATATAACAAGTGTGGAGACTCTCCTAAAGTCACTCGCTCACTCATTACGACATCCTCTTTGTACCTGCAACTTCTGCAGTTTAAATTTGCTCTTCAAGAGAAGACGCAAAACTGTGCAGACATAAGCTTGCACATTTAAATCCACACTTTCAACACATGTTTGATACCATCCTAAGAAGTTTTGCAATTTAATACTCAAAACAGGCCGGGAAAGTTGTCTACATGGTTTCAGTCAGATAGAGGAAAAAAAGACTGGCAATTCAAAAAATTATTTTCACGTTCTGTCCTCCATCAAATTCTAAAACCAAGTTATAATAAGGTGCTTCATGTGAGGCAAGAGATGCAAAGTTTCCTTTAGAATATTCTGATTTCTGATCATTAGTCTACAATGCATAAAATAATACAGAGTACGATGCAACAGTACAGACTGAAAGATTCAGGGTGACGTGCAACCGAAGCCAAGCCAATCTCAGCGAAGAGCAATGGGAATGGAAACGACACTAAACAAATACTTCAAAGTTTGAAATGCCTTTTTGACATTATTATGGGAATGATATAAGGCTAATGATGGTGATAAACCAGATCGAATTCCTGTGGAGGAATATAAAGACCCTTCGGCTCACTCTCAAACTCATAATACCCACCAATGCATTTATTATTTATCGTATTATTTGAATTAATCCAACCTGATTGACCACTTTGATGGCTAATAGCTTGAGTGGAATCAAGTCTGGGGATCACAAATCATCGTTTCGTTTACTTGCATCCGCATTCATGGAAACATATAGAGAGGCTGACTACGACTCTTCGCTATCTTAATGCTTGATCTGCCTCATCCTTTTAATTGCTTACTTATCTTTCATCGAATTATAACTTGTGATGTAGATAAAACACAAAATTAAAGAGAGAAACGAGTTACTATAATATTTTTGTAACTTGGGCTTGTTCTTAGTTATTTTATGTTGATGCAGTACGTGAGAAATCAGGTGCGAATGGAATCCCAAGACATGACAGGTACTTTGTTTACAGAGAAAAATTACTAATGGACAACTTATCACTGCGTGCTTTGAAATTATTATGATGAGAATCAGAGAGATCTGTCCGATCTCATTGTGTAGCCATATACTCTACATGGGAATTAGCTCAATATGCAATAATACAAAAACACACACATCTGTGTGGGGTTCCTCGTTCACTTGATCTTCATCATTGTTGCACTCTCTTACCTACTATAGATATAATATGTGTGTGTGTGGTGGTGAGTTTTTTGCACTCCCTCCTTCAATGTGTGTTGACTTTAATCATAAAATAGATTTTACAAAGACGCAAATGCCGGCTCTCTCTCGCTCATCTCAACAAATTTAATTGATGATTGACATTTGCTTTCCTAAGTTCAATCAATTAGGGATCCAGGTCAATTATTTATGAGTTGGTGGAGTGGGAAATAGGCTATGTACAAGCACAATCTGTAGTTTCACATGAGTCCAAATATTTTGATTGTAGTTCATTGTGTTTTTTAGAACTCCTCAAACTTTTCCTGTTGTATTGGCAGGTTATGCTCTAAACTCTAATTGCTTCAGTTCGTTTCGTAGAGATATGCAAAATGGGAATGAATAATAAGTTTACACAATTACTTACCAAAAGTTCTTCTTTGCATCTTCTCTCCTCATCAAGAGACATTCTTTTCTCATGTTTCTTGAAGTACTTGCGTTTGGCAGCTTGAAGATTGAACCAGGTGTAGGAGAAAGACTTCACAAATGGTAACAATGCTTCAATAAACGGATGAAATTCATCCTGAAACAAATAAACATTATCAAGTAATTCAAACAAATCGTCCGACATGATTGTACTTGTGAGTTAAACTTCAGAATGATAATTCAACGGTAGATTTTAAGTCGTCCACGCATAAACATGTTGAACTCTTGAACGTGAAGGGTCCAGGTCTATATATAAATTATTTATTTTATATAATTCCTCGAATTGACCTTTCTACGAATGTTAACATTCACCATGAGGTACGACAGAATTGGCTCATGTTACAATGAGAAAGCGTTCTTGCTTTATTGGAGGTCAAACAAGAAGGTAATAAAGCTATACATGATGCTAGTTCAGAGTTGCAAAGGTATTTCATTCGCTCATCCTCATATTAAGCCAGCGTATTGAACCGAATTCTCCTAATTGCTTCTCAATGTGCTCTAATCTAAAGCACATACGAATCGCATGTCTCCTTGTCAAAATTTGTGGGTGTCTTAATTGAATTATGGCTATCCTCGTCATAAACTCCGAGTGTTAAATTTTTTAGAAACTACAAAAATAGCATACACGAGACTGGAGCTAAGAGCTTCAAAAAGAAACACGGAAGTAACGTAAACTGTTGATGTTTACAAATACTAAATACACACTTCTTAGGAGGCATGTCAACTAGTAAATTAAATAGAATTTTCAAAAACTACATTTTTCAACGACTGTTTTAAAGTTCATTAAATGAATTCAACCAACGTTGCTCTCTTCAATTAACATCTGTACTTTGTTCCCCCACCATGCGACGAATTCAGGAAGAGAAATGTCTATAATAGAACTTGCAAATCTTGCCTCCAATATATGTTATAATATACCCTAATGTACATTCGAAATAAAGGGATTGTGTGTGTGTGTGCATATATATATTCTTAAACGACGTATTTGCAGCTTCTCTGGTTTCTGAGACCTTGCTAAATTTAGCTCTCAGAGGATGGTTTTTGTAATTGAAAATCTAAGAAGCTTCTGTGTCTCTACGTACGTGAAACCGTATGGCACAGAGTGTCTCGTTCGTAGGAAGTACATTTGAACGCAGGGATTAAAGATAAGAACCAGAAGAAGGAAGAAAAAAGTTTTCTCGGTCGGGTGCTGTCGGTCGTATGGAGGATTGGATCTTTTTCTGAACTTGGAATGGCTGGCTCCGAATTCATTGTATACGAAGAATCATACATGACTTTTTGAGCAAAATAACCATATCATTATAGTTCCCAGTGTGCATGGATGGAGAGCGAGTAGTCCAAGCATCCTCTATTAACTGTGTCCTTCCTTATTTAGCAATACTCTATACTCCACCAAAATAAAAACGAAGAAACGACTGTCGGAAAAATTAGGGCTAGTAAAATTGCTGCATGCTTTCACCAAAAAAGAATTATCTGCACAAGCAAAAAGAGCGTATAACTGTGTTCTCTGCAGCAAGTGAAAGAAGGGGTTTCCACAACGAGGGAATTCGTCTCAAATACCCCACCGTCAGCTCACTCGCAGCCTTGGGGATGAATCGAAAAACAACAAAACTCCCGTTACTTTCTCCCCTGCATTTTTGAGACTCGAGAAAAATGAGCCTAGGTCAGTACTCTACACAGGAAGAGGGTTGAATGAGTGAATATTACGAAAAAAGTGGCCACAGCCGATACTATTTGGCTTCGGCTTAAGCTGTTGGCAACCTTTAACTTAGTCCGTTTATAGGCAAAAAAGTACGAAAGAAGAAGGTTTGGCAGTGTTCTTAGCCAAGAAAAAACATTCAATAGGAAAAGAAGCAGTAGCATCAACCTCTTTGGCTCCAAAATTACAAACAAACCCTTAAACTTCTCAGATGCATGCATGTTGTTTAGATTGCACTCAGATTCTTGATTGTGCCACATGTTTGCAAGTCTTCAAAATCCTAAGCCAACTCTCTCCTGCGAAATGCGTTTACACTTTTCAGTCTGCAACACTTATTCCGATTCTCAATAATTCATAATAATATTTGCAACATTGCAACTGTTGACTGTGCAATTAAAGCTGACTGATTGCAGGAAGAGGAAAGACACAAGACTCTCCAGACAAAACAACATAAACTCTTCCCTACAACTTCACCCTAGAAATGCAATTGTCATCGTCTTACCATATTTAAAGCGTGGTGGTGGTGATGTCTTGGATGAGGAGAGTAGCCGATATGGTTACTGCACGGACCGGGAATGGCCCGTCTCGCGACCAAAGTTTCGAAATTTTTTTGTTCGTGAATTTTGATGCCTTTTATGTGAAACGAGTCACACTCAAAAATGTATAAAGGTTAATACCGAACTTCAAGCGTCTTTTTGAAACCCTCAACAGTCTCACAAACTTGTCTCACGCAAAATTACACAACAAACGGTGTAAGTACCGAAAGCTAAAAGTATTTATCCACTCAAAATCCATGTTGAACTGGTACTTAGAACTTAAACACCCAAGTTACATTTACAAGTGTCACTTTAACTTTGTTCAAAGCTAAAAAAGGGGAGAAAGTATACAACTTCCCTCAAGGGAATCCGATCAAGACTAATTCACTGTAAAAACTTTCTCTCCCCTCTTTGCACTACTTTCTTCTCGACACTCTGACAATATTCCTTCCAGGAAGCATATCGTTCCTCTTGAAAATTTGAGTTGGAGTTGGGAATAGGAGAAAAACTGGAGAGAGACTTGGACAGAGTGACGACAACGGGGAATTTAGGGGAAAATAAGACACAAGGGAAAGTACAGAGTGAGAGTGAAAGAGAGTCAGGAGCAAGTGGAATGGGAATGGGGTTAATAGTGAGTGAGGGTGGAATTTTTGGGTCTACTGGAGAAGCGGACCTGCGAATCAACTACAATCTACAATTTGTACATGATGATGTCATATCCTCACACATGTCAAAAATCGAGAAAGTGTGAGAAATAAAGAGTGAAAGATGCTTTAGGTGTCACTGCTGAAGTAAAGTCAAAAGTCTTGAAGTCTGGAAGTCTGGACACACACAACAAAGTCTCCTGCCTCAGTCAAATGGAACAAGTGAGGGGATTATTATTGTAGTTTGTACTACTACTCGTGTGTGTCTGTGTGTTGTGTGTTTGTGTGTGTGGGTTCACAATTTAAAGTGTTTCGATTTGAGACAGAGTAAGTGGTTGTTGTGTACGAGAAGAGAGAGACTGGTGGTGGTTGGTAAGAAGACTGAGTAGTTAGATGTTCCTTTGCTAGTTGTCTTGCTACTCTCTCTGACTTGAGCAAGTGAAGATGATCTTGTCCGAGGAATCTGAGTATTATTATAATACAACTTGGTAGTATCGTAAGTAGAAGAAGAAGAAGAAGAAGAAGAAGCGAGCAGCAGTAAGAAACCCAACCAAGGAGGGTTGGTTTCACTCGTTTTTGGTCTTCCTTCCTACTACCAACCAACCTCACTGATTCCTCACTACTATGGACCGTAACAACCGTATAAGGAACATTTCCCCACTCTCTTATGCACTCAACTTATGTGAATTCGGGACTCTTGTCGCGTCTTTTCTGTCGCGAAGACTGAGAGGAAATCAGGACGCAACTTCAGCACCATCCGAATTTTATCATTCGCCCTTCCATCCTTTTTACCGAACAACTTACTACCTCCACCAGACACGCATATACACATACACTCACCATCTACAAATATTCATACATTCTGCACAAGCCCTCACTCATTTGCTCATTT
Organism: Isotomurus palustris; assembly: GCA_034696625.1. Taxonomy (NCBI): domain Eukaryota; kingdom Metazoa; phylum Arthropoda; class Collembola; order Entomobryomorpha; family Isotomidae; genus Isotomurus; species Isotomurus palustris. Next base: position 118,513 of record JAQGAD010000006.1, on the reverse strand, counting down.
GCTGCCTCGTCCATCCAGTACTCGTTTTAAATCATTCTCATTAAGGGAAATAATCGAATTTGTTTAAGGTCTAATGTAAAGTTTAGTTCAGTTTGGACTTAAGTTGATAAATGTTTAATTGTGGTTAGGATTTATGTAGCAAGAACTCAATTCTTTTAATCCTGTGAGTGTGTAGGTATCAATTTCAACCCTGCAAGAGATGTTGTAGCGTGTAAACCACATCCCAAGAATTCTCAAGTCTGCTTTGAGGCTTCCGTCGCTTGTTATCATTCTCGGATCTCTCGAGTGAATTGGAGGAGACCCTCACTTGTCTCCTTGCTCATTCTTGCTAATAATAATAATCATCATAATAACACAAAGCGTTAGGTACGATCCCTACCCCTTCTATACGGCCTGGTGCAGATTTCGTTTCTGATGATTGATGAACTCCTCATCTGCTGGCCTTCTCATCAACATATCATATGTATTAGCCTCAAAGGGCAATGGGTCTTGATTTTATGAACAAACTCTTTTCACTCAACTGTTACGTGATTCAGAGGATTCTCTCCTTTCTTCGTACACCTTTATCCATTAAAATTTACTGGGGGGTGATGTGATGAATGCATGATGGATACTCTCTACTTTATGGGAAGCTCATCCTTCTTTACGACTACCACTTATGATCTCATTCGTTACACCTGTCACTTAATCCACCAACTAAACCATTAAATCTATTTATAATGTGTGTGTAGAGGTAAATACCTCCAATACTTTGCGAACATCTTTGATTCCATTAATCTAACAGAAAATTCGATTTCATATCTGAACAATTAAAATAAATCAAAGTTTAGAGATGTCTGGTATTTTGTAATATATGAGAGTATCGATCCCAAGGGTGGTTTTCGCATTATCATATTCAATACAGTTTTTACTGAAGCAGTAATCGTTGGTTAGTCTTGAATCTTACGTCTTGGCATGCCGGCGGGTAGTATCGTCGTCGTACTGCATTATAAAATCATCTACCCTCAGACCCTGACATTGTGTGCTCGCAAAGAAGTGGCAAAATGCAAGAGATCTGGTTTATTTTCATAAGAACAAGGGAATAAATCACATCTTACTAACAGGACCCTATGACGTGGCGAAAGCATAAAGTCTTGTGCGTTGAATTTTAAGGAGCACAAAGACCACTCGAAGGTTTTTAAATTAAAGGCTACATTCCTAATGATGTCCGTTGTAATAAATATCATAATCTTTATTAATTCAACTTAGATTTGTCGATATTTGAGAAAAAGCAGTTTCATCTCTTCAGCCATTAATTCACATGGTCCACTTACTCAAATTCACAAATTTTATCAGAAGTTTGATACACTCTATCCATGGGCCAACCATGCACTCAACTCACTTTGTTGCTCTACAATAATAAACTAATAAACCTCCAGATGTACTCAATCTAATTTTATAGTTACCAAAAAGTAGATTTTAACTAAAAATACAACCTTCCTTTATCTTTACGACTAGAATTAATGACTTTATAGAATGCTTATCACAATTAACAACCTATGACGCGGTACTCCCTTGAAAATCATTTTCCTTGAATTTCCATCTTTCTACGAATTACAAAGAATCAAATTTTTCTAAATATATTCCATCCGCACAAATATCAAGTTATTGGAAAAGTAAAATTAATAAAAAACGAAAATATTGTTGTTGCTAGTTTGCTACTACCTCATTGAGAGTCATGTACACGAGTGTCGGCGTGTCAGAGTTAGATAGGTCAGAAAATATTTGTGTACGAGATTATATAACCTGAAGTTCTTTTGGCTACAGCCTCTTGATTTTTTCGCCTTTTCATTTTGGCTTCGACCACTTGTACTGTTTCCACTACAGAATGAAGGAGGGTTTATGGGACAATATGCCAAAAAAATTCGATCTTACGCAGAACGTGGAAGATTAACTAAGTGAAGGCTAAATCCATGGATGTCAATGTCTTTGTCAAGATAACTCTTTTGGCGTAGGTTATCATTACCAGCACCACTAAACTGCATTCATACTGTCTTTGGAAGTGATGCAGCGTATGAAATCAACGGAAGATATTATGGAATGCTGACCCGCCGTGCCAAGAGTGGCTTGAAGTGTTAGTAGTTTAGTAGTACTACAAATTACGCAATGGGATATTCAAACACGAAGATGAAGCATAAGTATTGGCATACGAAACTCATTCAGCGCTGAATAGTCCCAAATCCCTATGCGAACCACAGCAGTTTCTTATTGACTCAGAGCACGTTCTAAAATATTGCACTTATGGAAGCGCGGTCTATTGATAGATTGCTCATTGAGTCGCAAGTGTATTTACAAGTTGAAATGGAAATGTCGGGGTTGACTAGATACTTCTTAAGTAAGGAGCGATGACGGGAAGCAGAATCAAGGAACGGGAAGACGCACCAGAGACTAGACAAGCTTCTAGTAGCTAACAGTGTGTATAAACCTCATAAAAAGGAGAGAACAACTTATTTCCTCCTAAAGTTTCTTTTATGGCGATTTCAAATTGACATTTCTCATGAATGAATGAGTCCGGACTAAGTCTGACTCTGAGGAAATACATAAAAGCTCCTCTTATGACAGTTTACCAACATAAAAACTCTTCGAGCCAGAAAAAACAACCATCTCCACTCAACACTGCCACCACTGGCACATTCAAGTGAAGCATGGCGTCCAGCAGCACAAAATACACAGAACAAACTTTTCATACCCCTTTAGCCCTGCTTTGTTCAAGATTAACAACTGTACTCTCATGTTTACAATTTCAAAAGAGTTTCCCATTTGTTCCAATAAAAAGAGAAAACTTGAAATTCTAACTCAATTCAATGAGTCCTCTAGTCAGTACTTTCTTTCTATTGCTTTGCATCAAAATCACGCGTTTTGCAGCATTTAGCATTCTCGCTCGACCCGGACTCTCATGTTTCTTTTTGTCTAAATCTTCATGCATACAATTCAATTTAATTCTGAAATCTTTTAGCCGCATATAAACCAAAGCCCGTCTTAAAGTGAATTTTCCAATTAGCACACATTACAAGCATGCCCGATTTATTTTTTCGTATATTTCAGTCTCACCCTCAAAGAAGTCTAGCCTATCAGTACAATTTAGTTTTTTTTAGTTAGACACATGCTTAGGTAGTATTCGTGCAGATTCAAAGAGGAAAAACAGAATGAATGAGGTATATTGGATTGGACAATAATTTGTCTTCCTATTCTCCTCTTTATTCCTTCCCCATATGAAGTTAAGATAGTCAATGAGAATCTGTCAATGGTTTGATTTGATAGATCGGAGTTTTTGTCCTCATCTACGACTTCATCGCTTTCTCCTCGAGAATTGGTGGGATGACGTGGTAAGGTTTCCGATTTACAGTATTATTCGTCGCCTAGTTGCACACACACACACACACACACATAGAGATTCCTCAAGACTGCAATCTCTAATCAACTTTACTGGAAGGAGGCACATCCCTTTATTCCTTATTGGGGAAAGCGATACAAAAAATGGTTCGACTAGAAACGGGGTGGTAGGAAGGAGAGAAAACTCGAGGAAGGATATGTCTTGCATGCCCTCTTTCTCTTTCTCCTCTATTCTCAGAGGCAGATCCTCCCTATTGATGACAATTCCTTCGAGCAAAAAACTTCTCCATCCTAATCCGGACCAAAGTGAGTGAGCGATCTCTTCTATGATCTCAGATTAGCAAGAATCAGAGCAGCTAGGGAATGTCACTGAGCTCATCTTTATCACAGAGTCCTTGTGGAAAATCAAATCAACGTCGATATACACTCACGTTGTCATTCTGCACTGGAGCCTTTCACTCACTGCGGCTCACTACGACTATGAGCTTTAAAAGAGGTGAATGTCACGTGACTTAAGAGTAGTTATATAGCAGTTAAGTCTTTGAATTTGTTTAATTAGAATAACCGAGAGCTACTCGAGTACTTTAGTAGTGCAATGAATAAGGGGGCTAAGAAATGAGGGTTTGCAAAGTAAGAGCAAAATCATCAATAGAAAACGATAGATCATGGAGGGGAGGAGGAGAGGACACTTCTCTCCCTCCAGTGCAATGAATTCCTATTCTTTGCTTGAACAGTACTCTCAGTGATGAAGTGATGTTTTGACCAAAATCCTTTCCTATGCCGCTTAGCTAGGGAATTCGCCCGAACTTGATTCGCATTACCATCTTCAAAAGAGAGTAGTTATCCCTGATTTATTGATAGAGGGACCATGTCTCTCTTGCAATACATAGAGGTACTAATTAAAATCCTCACAGGTTGTGTAATTTTAATCAATGCTGGTCATTTATCTAAACACCTCAAGCCAGGGAAATTCATGAAGTTGGAGTGCAAGCACCTCTTCCAAAAAGTCTGTAGAAGTGATTTTTCTGGACACAAGATTGGCCACAATTGGAATCAATAATACACACACATTTCACATCTTGGTTCGTATAGAAAGAATCCCATTCGGACTTTAGGAGGGCTAATTGAACCCATTTCGGTTTAAATTTCCTACTCTCGCGAGTGATAAGAGAAGTCGTAAATTTGTTCCGAGTCACAAACGCAGGGTTGAGCCATTTCAGATGACATCTTCACTCGTGAAATTAGTGGGGACACACCTTTGCAATAATGTTAAAAACCTACGAAACTGCTACTTCATCCACAACTACGTACGACTACCCATGAAGTGACCAGCCGTTTAAACGGAATTTTGCCTTTATTGCAAGCCCATCCATGGCTAACGCCGAATAATTCCATCTCAAGGAATTTCATCACACCATTCAATCCAATTAAGTTCCTTTTCAAGACTGACCATTACTTGTAATCTTGTGATGTGAAGAGAATTAAATTATCTCCCTTGCTCTCTTGCTGGTCGAAAGGAGATAAATAAAAGTCTCTCCCATCCACTCGTCAGTTCATCTATATACTCTGTGTTCAACACAACAACACGATTGACTGACTAATAAATAATTCAGTAATGTACACCAAGAAGCATTTATAATTCTCAAGAAACCTAGCCCAACCCATTTTAGGTTGCTGTCGGTTGAATATATGACCTTTCTTTCCTGAATAGCAATGAATCGATTTCGTATCGATACTCAGCCACGTTCAGACTCGTATGACAATTGAAAGTCAAGGTGCAATCTGTTACATCTGCTTGGGCTCGGGGTATGATGAATGTTGACTTACTACTTCACTCTAGAGTTAAAACATCGAGCTAAAAATTAATAGAATTCACTTCTTTTAATGAAATTACAGAATTAGGCAACCTCCTATGTGGATACACACACACACACACACTGAGTAGCCAACATACTGCGAAACACAACCTCCAAAACTTTCAACTCTGCAAAATCCGACAGCTTGTAATTGACAATTAAACTGTGTTACGAACCGTGCCACAAGTTTGTACCTAATTTGGTACATTCCACAATAATTTCACACTGTTTAATGAAAACCCTCATAAATATTTACCTTAATTGACTCTATGCAATCTCATTCATTACGCTTATTCACGAGCACTGAGCACTACGTCGTTGTATTTGATAGGCGTTTGTTCATTTAAGAAAAGATAGCTATCTTTCATGATTTATGGGGTTTCTTATTTAGGAAAGGTTTTCTGATTTAAAAAATCAGGTTTACATTTCACAGTTGAGTTTGTATTTGCTATTATACCCTGTTTGAATCGCAATAGATCTCAACTTCTCGTATGCTCTTTTCATCTATCTATTGTTCCAGCATTGTACTACGTGAGACTTGCTGTAATAAGTAAGTACCCCTCAGTTTCGTTAAAGTATTTGTTTTAGCCTACTAAAAAGATGGGAACAATTGATTAAACAAAATCGTGACTTGTTTCCGTTGCAACCGTCTCTGAGATAATTAATCTGCAATACGATACATTAGCATGACACGCTAGAATTCTAATCCCGATCTTGTATAAGATATCACCAAGCCGCCGTTCGTTCTGTTGAGAATCTGTCAAGAAACCTTCTTTCTCCTTTGTAATTAGTTTACACATACACTGAACTTTTCGAAATAAATTCAACGTCTAATTGATTCCGTATTCCGTGCTATGCACTACAACAGAACCCAAATGATTACAAGTGACTCATGCAGCTCATCAATGACTGAAGTGATTGAACTGAATAATCTGACGAGTCAACATTACCATATACGAACTTCAAGTACAAAAACAAGTCACAGAATTTGTAGTAAACGATATACATCTCCATAATACGAACATTGGATCAAGAACTAATTGTAAAAACACTTGAGTCAAGAGGTCCCATTTCTTACCAAACAACCACCTCCCAACTCCTCATGAGTGTAATAATATGTTCAATTAACACCGACTGATTACATCGAGTGCAAATTATCCTATCACGAACGAAATCAAGCCATCATCACACCCATTAAGCTCTATTGCGAGACATCAGACGTGAGCTTTTAATGATTCTGACAGTTTTAACTATTTTCCGTGAATTTTTACATAATTCCTAATAATTTAACATCATCTTTGCGGCTAAAGTAATTAAAGCTATTTGTCTACAGGCAAAAGATGGTTAATTTCCCAGTAATGAACTACTCTTGATTCTTGAAGTTTTGACTCTCGTCTCTCCAGGTAATTTGAATTTGACATTGAGACAAACTGTTCGTGTATGAGATCTCCTGGCATAATATTGTTGGAGTAACGGATTTAGGAGTGCATAAAAAACAGCAATGAAGTCCATGCTAGAGGTCACGGTGTCAAATGAACCTGCGGTTGTTTTCGAATACGCTGAATAAATGATGAGCAAACTTGATGACATGCCTGCACTATTGAAGGCTTGAATACAATACTTTTGCTGGATGCGAACTGCTCCACCCCTTATTAGTGCACACCAGTAATTTTACACCACGACACTGCTTGAAACGTAAAGTCGGAATCTCATTTCTTTTATCCCTTATCAAAAATGCCGAATACATTGACGACAACGATACAATTACTCTGATCATTTGATTATTCGTCAGTGTGAAAATAATCGGTTCGATGACCGGAATATAATTATTGAACAAGTATCATGAAACTGATCCGTTGTTATTACTAAAGCTTGATTTATGTGGGAATGAAAATGTATTAAAGTTTGTTTCTAATCAACGATGATGGAACGAGATCTGCTGACCTTCTTTGGGCCACTTCGGGCACTCTGATTCCTTATGCCTCAGCTCCCATGAGACATTTTGTAAGATTCCCCTACGTTTCAAGTTCTACTGTCTTTCAGCATATTACATGTGTGTACAGGTAAGGAATCCTTGTGATTATCGAATGAGTACAATGGGTTTTATACTGACCATATATTTCACAAGACGGAACTCGTCATAAAAGAACGAAACCACATCTACACTGCACTGAGTTTACCACTAAATGGTATTAAATTTTTGATGCGTTATTATGTTTGACAGTCGAGAGAAGTTCAGAGATGAACTATGACGAAAACTAACACTGTTGTGTAGAGGCAACTCGTAAATTCCATTTAACTGTGTAGTTATCATGGTGGTAGTACAGAATAGTTGATAGTAAGCAATGCATAAAAGTTAAGATGATTTGCATACGCCCTTGCCATTTACAAGTTAGAGGACGTTTCATTTCCAGTTTTTCTTGAATCTCAGTTCTTCAAATTATCTGTAACCATTGCAAAAGATGCATGCAATACATCTATCTACGCATACCACCATCGTCACTCTATCTCTTGCAAGAACCTTAGTCTTGATTTATTTTCGTACTTTCCTCTTGTGCACCCTGCAGCCTATTTTAATCTAAGTTTAATACGGATGTCGGATGCTTTATCGCCTTTCATCTGTACGCTGTGCAACAGGAAGTAAAAAACGGACAAGTAAAATAAAACACAATTTCAAAATTTGTTTTAAACACTCGAGGTTGCCTTATCACCACAAAAATTTTAACGACTGTGAAAAGTCTAAAATACTTAATTGGGTAGGGAAGAAAGAAGAGCAAACAATGTAAGCGTGAAACACCTATGGCTAATAAAACCACCACTGCTTACCATACTTTCATGCCATTTGCACACTCTATTCTATACACACTAACGCATACGAAGACATTAAAATGACATTAAAATTTCTTTCTGAAATCCATATTGTAATGGAGGGTTTTGGCTCTCTACTGCACCGGTCATTCCTTTATTGTGTGCATCATTACGATTATAATACCACATGAAGTCAAAAAATCTAAGTAGGTGGATCATTTAACATCTTAATGGGGCTCTGATCCCCATTTAATGCAAGATTACATTGTTCAAGTTCAAAGGCAGCAGAGTAGAGGAGTGCCTTACACAAAAATGGCTTGAGGAATGCGAAAAATCGTAAGCTCTATTCATCATTGTTGTGGGAGGATTCGCGAACATTTCTCTTTTTCTTAAGTTTGCTAACATGGTAAAAGTATTTTGCATGTTCACTAAATATGCAACATCGCCTCCGTCATTTAACTTCATAATACGCATAATATAATTACAAAATCCGTTCAAACTCTCAAAAATATTTTCTCTCACCGATGGCACATGGTTCCAATTCATAGGAGAAAGCTTAGGTTTTTTCACTCCAGACGAGAAAGATCGATTGGCATTGGAACCATTTGCTGTGTTAAGGATTTGCATCCCTCCATTCCCATTCAACGAACTTATATTATTACTGTTCGTGGACGATGAAGTCGTTGAGGTGGATCCAGAACAACTTCGTTGAGAACAATTGTACAGTTCAGAGGTCGTGGTATTGTTGTTCGAGTCACCTCCTCCATGAACGGGTTCCAGGGAAACCTGTCCATATTTAGGCTCAGGAATAGACAACACTCGTCTACTATTCGTTGTAGAAGCCTCATCCTCGTCTAACTGTTCTTGTTTTATGTGCACCGGTCTTCGTCCACAATCCAAAGGCAATACTTGCTCTCTGTGCCACATTTCAATTACACGCAACCAAGTTTCACCAATACCACCTTATTTAATCTTCAAAATGGATCTTGTAAGTTTCTGAAGTGGCGGAAAGAAGACACTGATGAAATATTCATTTAACTAGAGAGTCACTTCGAAGCTTTAAGAATGCCAAACAAATTACTTAGCGTGTGTTTGAGCCTTTCAACTCAACTTAGCGATGGACCAATGCATAAAAAACCACAACGAAGGATGACCACCTTCTCAAAACTGCTAAATACTTTCCGATGTTTGAGCTGAATCCGATAAAATTATTTTGCAAATCCACCTCAGGAAGCAATGGTACTGATTAAAGTAGGGATTGTAAACGCGTACACCATTGAGAGAGTCTTAAAGAAATCTTTTTATCTCTTTGGGGCAATAAAATATCCCGTGTAATCTAAGCAGGTATGATTTTACCTTTTAAAGTACATCAGTCACTGACATATAGTAACAAGGCCCAGAACAATTAATTTCTAAATAGGTACACTCGCGTAATTATGAAGGTGTATATTTCATTCAGATTGTATTGAGTAAAACGCATCATTCTTTGTGCTCAGCTTAGAAAAGTTACTTCTGAATCCTCAGGATTAATTTGTGGCACTGACTACTCAAAAGATAAAGTTCATATTTATCAGGGAAACAATCAGTTTTGTTTTAAGAAGACTCTCGTCTGGTAAGGTTGATGTTGAGTGTTAATCCCATCCTCTAATCTGCTTCTTTTCTTCACAGTTCAGAATGCAGAGTCGAGCAATTAAGGGTTCAAAAGGCAATGATGATAGTTACGGTGGTCCGGTAGGAAGATTTTTTATCTTGAACAATCAATCACTCAGCTTGAAGCTAAAAATGAACCTCACTGAATGATTAGATTAACCGATTACACTCTAAACAGAAGACAAACAATTGTGGTCTCATCTTGCCTCTCTTCAAGTGTATCCTAATTCTAATTCCCCATTCTTCATTGCTCACTCGCACTTTACGACGAAGAAGCTTTTCTTCAGGAAGAAATAAAGTTGTACTCGCTCCTAGTTTCTCTTCTCTCTGACAGGATGAAGTGATTAAAGTTTACTGTGATAAAATTAATGTCAAACAAAATGAGTAGTAGCACCCTGCCTTTCGTTATCTTTGTGATCTCCTCAATAACTGTTGTAATCCTTGAAGGAGAAAGACAAGATGCACTAATAAATACACTTAGTCATTCCATAACACACGTTTGGCTTCAAACACATTAAGACCGTCGGGTATATCTCCGTGTTCACTTGTCTCGCCACGCTTTAATTGTTTAAATGCAGCCAATGCGACTTAATCAGAGGTACTAAATGTTCAATTAATACTGAAGTAAATCTTTCAAGGTCAGATGAGATACATGTGAAGAAGATGAACCTAACTACTAATGTTATGAGAATCCTGCACCTTCAACACACAGCGTGAAAGGGTTGAGAAGGTGAGATTCATAAAACAGTAGTGGTGCTATCAGATTGTGGGAGTCACAGGAGAAAGGTTTGTCAATAAGTACCAATGCTCCACTTAAGTTATTTCAGCTCCTCTTTTCCACACGAACTTTCCCCGGGATTAAAGCTCAAGTGCCATCGCAGATCGCACGACACTTTCAACCGATTCTGTCAACTGTCACTTATTCTCGTCACTAAGGATGACTTCACTCACATTGTTGGATTATTTTGTTGCATTAACTTGTTATTAATGCGTAAGTGTAGGGAACTGATAAACTCGGAAAAGTTAGAAGCGGATGTGTAGCTTCTTCTGTAGATTGCACTGTTGGTTTGACACGGATATAAAAAATCTTAGATCCGCAATGAGTTTGGCAAGAATTGTGACAAAGAATCAAAACCAAACTAGTAGAAAAATTGAAAAGTCAGGTTGGTGTTTCTTTATGTATTTAATAACTTAGTAAAAATGTGCATGCCTCACCACCACACACTCACTCTTATCGATGGTGGTAGTATAGTAATCGCCGTAGTAAGTGAGCAGTGATGATAACAAGTGGTGATGATGGTGGTGGAGGTAGGTGGAAACAAGTCAAGTCAGGTCAGGTTTAATAAAAATCTTTTAAGAGTTAGAAAAATCTTTGTGCAGCAAAAGGCACTTTCAAGACTCAGTCCGTGTGTCCGATGTCTTTGAAATGATGATCTCTTGTGTGAAGAAGAGTGACCAGAGGCAACTCTACCAACATACTGGCTGTTTGTTCCTCAATTTTATGACAGTATAACCCTTTCGAAACGAACCACCTCATGAGAGTGTATCGTTTACTCCTGGTGCATTCGAAACAATCACGAGATAAACCTTTTACGTGGCTCTCGCACTCTTAATAATCTCTGGATCAACAGAGGCATAATCTTTATGCTAATTTTCTCATACGGCAACAATAATGAGCTCGCATCGTTATACTGTGTAATCATCCACCAGGTTCGAGTTCTCACTCCAACTTATTACTTACTACCTTCCTTGCTGTCCCTCCAAACAAAGCCCACACCTACTGCAACCACAACGACGACTACATCGACGCATCTTCTTAAGATTCTCCCTCCTCCCTTCGACCTCACATCTCATATGATGATGACTTCAAGCCTCGGACCTTCAAGCAGGTCACCTAGCAGAGACTCACTTCACCCCGCACAAGCGTCCTTCATCTCTGTCACCAGTGTCACCCGTGTAAAAGTAAAATGCGCCCCCCATTCCAACATTACTTTACGGCAGGGTTCGAATAATACCACTTACCAAGCACTTTTACCATCACAGTGGTAACATTAAGTGCAAAAGTGGTATTAATGTGATCAAATGGTATCAATTCCTAACCATGGAAGGATAGGGAGTTGAGTAGCATTGCAGGATACATAGATCCCATTGATCACATTAATACCAGCTAGTGCTTGATGTTTTAAACCGTTGTTTATCAATTTATAACATCAATTGATAACGTTAACAGATTACCACTTCGAACCCTGCTTTACGGCCTCTCGTACGTCTTTACCTCCATGCAAATAACAGTTCCCGAAAAGCAGTACTTGTAGTAAGAAGTAATTAAATATGGTTTGCGTAGTACCCAAAAGGTTCCTCGCACAATAGTTTCTTCAACTGAACAGTACTGTATTGTTAAAAACCTTTGCAAATTCCAAAATGCACCACATTCCATTCCTTATACAACAATAACTGGTTTCTCTTCAAGAATATATAGTGTAGTAAAGGACGTGTGTTAGTTAGCAATATTATAACGTAGAACACATCATCACAACTTGGTACTACAGCATTCCACAACTCCTTTTATTTTCTACGCTCAATAATCCAACAAGATATACGGGATGAACCAAGCACTAATACTCATCTCTTGTTAACTTTGATCTGTAGTAAATCCAGTTTTTTCTGTTAATTCTCTTCATGTGCCTCCTTATGCAAAATCAAAAGACAAGCTTCATTTCTTTAACTATTCTTTCATGGAATATAATGGGATCTTACAACAAATTTGTTTCAGAGATCAAGTCGATTGTACCAAAACCATTTGCTTGCTGATTTAGCTAACAATTTAGGAAAACCGAGCTTACGCTGTAAGACGAGAGTGTACTCATAGAGCTTTAAAGCTGTTTGACCTTCGCCAAGACCTAGCGTTGTGTTTATTACTCGTACCACTTATTTCGACGCAAATTAAAGATAAAAGGCGAATGAAGACAACTAATTGAGGAGAATGGAAAACTCGAGACTAGAAAGTAGACCTGTAGATCCAAGGACGAATTTTCCTTTAGTAATAAAATAATATTCTAATCCATAATTGTACCAATTCAAATCTACCGTAAAACTTCAAAACTTCTCATTTATTGTTACATATCAGCTTAGCCTAGTTGCTCTAGAACTTTTCCGTTTTCATGTGCCAAATGTGTTTGTTTGCGTCAACGAACCATTTCTACGTATATTGCTCAGGTTTTAAAGCAATAATAATATGTACTGTAAGATGAACAACAAAATAAATAAAAATCAAAAGTTGATTTGTCAAGTAGATGACCAGAGGACTGTATCATGTAATAGCAATAGCACACTGCACTAGCATATTGGAAGTTGCAACGATGAATAGTAACACTACCATGTGACGAGTCTTCTTGGCACATCACACCAATCTTCTGCAACAAGAAGTTGATGTTTGCATGAAAAACACAATGGAATGTCATCCTTAGTTGAACTGCATTCGCTAAATATGCTATTTATCTATTTTACTCAAAGGTATACCTACAACTATTTCTACTACGTTTCACTTGATTTCTTCATCCTCTTCATGCTACTCTTCACCTGTAAATATTCAAGGATCTCTGGGGAATGCATCTTATCATTCGATGTAACTTCATTCTACTCCACACGACTTTATTCACATTTTAATTCAATTAATTCCCAAGTCAATACCTCTAACCCTAAGGCTATACCCACTGAATCTCACATCGCCTGTTTCGTACTTTCCCCATGTAATATAATCTCACACAACGGATCTTTGCTTAGAAAGGCACACATGCTGCATCAGGGAATGCCGTTCATTTGTGCATTTTTGTTTACCTATTCAACTTATTTTATACACCCCTATAAAGGTGCAAGGTGCAAGGCTGCTGATCTAAAGTTAAAATCTCGAAATAAGCCATTTCGTATTATGCATAAGTTTGATTGCGATCCTTCCGAAAACGAATTTTCAGAGATCATTAAGGATTTCCGAATTTTAGAAACGAATAAGTAAAGGTAAAACACCATCTTATGCAAGTATGAAGTTTTGCGAAATCCTTACTCGCACCTTCCTTCCCAATAGACTTAATGAGTTTCTCAACTTCAACTTTTAGCCAGTTTAGCTAACTAAGGTACAAGGAACAAGAAACATGAAGAATAGTAGTTGTTACGAAAATCCTTTGTAGCTGAAAAAGACAAGTGTAAATCCTGAGCAACATAAAATTCATGAGAATCGCTGAAACCCCCGTACAGATTGTAACCGTATGGAAACACGTCGAAGTTGAAGGTCTTTAGCGTAATGAGGACGCACCAGGATGCACAACAAAATTTACGTGTCACTTTGAATAGTTTGAATCAATTTCGTTATAATTTACTGTCATGTAATATGATGGGATTCCAAGCAGCATAGCAGTGTAACTGATTCACTTGAAAAGAATGTACAACCTGAGAGAAAACCACACGAAGTGACCATTCTTGTAAGTTAGCCACGTAAATTTACGCGTATGCTTACAATAAATAATGATGCTTCATGACTATACTTCGTAAGGTGAGTGTGTGATGCAAAAACTAAAAGGATATGATATATACATGTTAAATGTACCAACCTTATAAATCGCATACAGAACTAAATTAAACACTAATGTAACATTACAAACAACAAATGAATTCAGTGTCACTGCATGCATCTCACAGTGCAACTTTTGGTCAGTGCAACGTGCACTTGTTTTCAGTAGGTAATAAAGTATGCAAACCTAGATCATCACTCTCGATTAACTCCTTTTATGTACAAGTCAGATGTGGGATGATTTTATGTTTATCTGTGGGCTTCTGAGACCAAAAGGTTTGCCTCTTCGTTTTTACAGCTTTTCGCACGGTGTCAATTTCCTTACTCTCAAAATCAAAATGAAATCATCTAAATCACCCATGAACGATGAAGTGCTGCTTGAGAGAGGAGATGGTGAGATGAAGACGATGGCGACACTCCTGTCCTAATTCGTAGCCTGCAGACATTCGTAATCTACTGGGCGCTGGAGGTCTCTAACGGGTCATGTGAATAAAGGTTGATGCGAAAATGAGGTAAGGTGTGGGTGTACACGGGAGAATTCTACAATACACAAATTGTCATGGAATTTTGTGTGCTCCTCCAACAAAAAAGGAATTCAGAACAGTAATTACAAATTTTTTGCAAAATTTTCCGGTATATACATATCGGACGTATGTATTACGTAATTTGAAAATTGATCTGATCACACAATCAGTGATGATTAATTAACGCCATCACAAGAAACCACTGTATCACGCTTTCATTAAAATGCGACAAGACAATTGCAATAAATAAAGTTATAGATCTTCATGCCTTTGGTATGGGAGTGAAAAGATATTGTGCTCGTGCCGTTGAGATTGGCTTTGGCACAGTGTACCATCAAGTCATAAAAATAATTGGCAGCAATCTGCATCCCCTTTATTCTTCTTAATCTTAACAAATGTGACAAGTTTTGAGTTTGCTCGAGTTTTATCAAAACACTTAATCTCTCGTCATCCTGGCGACATTGGAAGGAAAAACTAACACTTTCCCGTTAGGAATTCACCTTCAATTTGTTATTGCCGTATTCGAAGTCCTGTCTACTCATTTCAGTTAAGGGTAAAAGACTACAAAGATCCATATAGTACAAAAAGAAGCAATATGAATTTGCATACTCTTATTCTTCACTAATAAACAAATAAGAACTGAATAAACTTGTCCGCCCTGCATATATAGTAAGAAGAATGTTCACTTGTCAAATAGCTTAGTTCCCCTATAATAATCGAGCCACACACCATGCAGAAACAACAATAATGATTGAATCTGAATCTCTGCATGCAATTGACACGACATTTCTACCAAAAGAGTACAACGCAAATCGTACATGTGCAAACAGGGTAAGCCTTGCGTGTATTTTCCTCGAAAACAACTAGACTTGAGTTGATCGGTCTTAATGACGATTATATGCGATTAAAAAGTCATCGGAATGAGACGGGCTGTCACTTTCATAACTGTAAAAGTGGTACAATGAGCGATGTTGAAGTGTGTGGCACGGCAAGATTCCTGTTATTTACCACATAATGAATTGATGACCATTATTAATCATGAACTATGATCTTCAAGATGAAATAATTATTGGGGGACTTGTCCACTGAGAACAGCCACAGGGCAATTAACCGGCACTGCTGTCTCTACTTGTGCGAATTTGACACGAAAATCAATACCAATTCAGAGAACTCCGGTTACTTTTAAAACTTTAGAATTAACTATTGACTACGGTGATACAGCTTACTCGAAGAATAAATTTGATACCAGCTATTGTGAAGATGCATTCAATGCTGTTCATCAACCCTTTCAGACTGAAAAATTCAAGTGGTTGATTGAAGGAGTCAATCAAAATTACATACAAAAGAACGACCTAGCAAGGTCACACCAAGTAGAGGAAGCTAAAATACAAGATCCAACCATATAAACCTGCCAAATGCCATTTAACATCTACCACCTTCATAAACACCATCTTTAACGTGAAGTCAAATTCGATTTTTTGAAATATGTCTAGAAAGTGGCATTTCTACTTGCATGTGAACAAAAGGTGTCAAATATTCTGCAGATATTGTCTAAAGTTGAATATAGTCACTAGTTTCTATTCTTCAGGATTATCTTCTTGAATTTCTTTATCACAAATAACGGAGCTCATCATTCATCCTATTGTAACTTCAAGTATTTCAACTGTTGGCTATCTAACACATTAAATCAGATTTGTATTTAAGTACAGAATGGAAAATTTGGCTTCGCCATCAAATAGAACTTAGTATTCCTAACTATTCTTCCAACAATGTCGTTACATACATTATGTAATCAAAAATTAGTACTCCTCTAGCATTTATTGTTCATTGATATCAAATAAAATAGCTGCTAACGAGCTTGTTCTGCTCATCAAAGATGTCTGTCAAGGCATCTATTCCCTTATTGTAGTGTATGTCCTGAAAACCGCCTAATGCTATCCCGTACTTCCCACTGACATCGTCAGAAGTCAGTCGTGGAAATATTTCACTTCACAATCATCTTTGAAACTTTCGCACTTAACATCCAGTCTCTAATGAATATTGACTGTAAAGAGTCAGTGAAAAGGTGCACAAGTATTGACTGATGATAATAATTAATACCTTGTTCATTGTGCCAATCATAAGGTCAAAGCTTGCAGCAATCAGGACGTCCAGGTTAACTGAGCCACGTGGAGAAGAAAGCAACGATTTACAACAAAATCACGTCCGCAACCGAGATTACAATGAGGAAATACAACAGAACGGGATTATCATCCAGGTTAATACCAATAAGTATACAAGCTTTCCGTCACTACTGCTCAGTTTTTGCTTCGAGATAAGACAAGACTTTCAATCTTCTCTCAATACACGTTAGATTAATTCTCTCTCTGTTTCATAATTATGTTGTTTCAGTTGTTTGTGCATGTCAAAATGTATGCAACCGCCTATTGCAAATTCATTATGCATCTGCTTCTTCATCAAACATGATGGAAATTCACTCTTACTTGAAATTCTTCTCATGAGGCTAATTTGATTAATCTCATCAGATTTTCAGAAAAAATTTGCCCTCAGCATTAACTAATGTTCAGCATTTTTCACTTGAGTTCTTGATTCTTCTTAATGATTTCAAGCTAGAATACAAACAAACGAAATAAGGAGAACAGGAAGCAGAAAAGAGACAAAGCCATCAATTGTGACATGTATTTAATGATGTCAAAATTGAAGTTCGCTGACCACATCCCAGTGTCCGCAATCAAATCAAGTGGAGAGCACATGTGGATTTGTGGATATCTGGAAAAATACTGGTTAGCTCGTGAGTTGAGGCCCTTATTAAAAGAGGTTCGTAAGTCTTGATTGTTCATTCAAACCTTCCTTATAGATTTATACACACCCAGGATCCAAGTTAAATGCTAATGAGACAGTGATGCAAATTTTAAGTCAAGAAAAGAAATTTTACAATCAAAATGGTCAGTAAATATCAACGAGGTGAGTAAATCTCACGTAGAGCTGTAAGATTTAATCTCAGAGAGTCAGTCAGAGCTAAAAGTTGTGCTACCTCTAATTATTCTTGTGTCTTGCTCGACCCTCCGTCTCTTTTGTTTCATTCACTTGCGAACGAAGAAATCAGAGGAAAACAAGCTAAGAAAAGTTTGTTTTTTATTTCACTTTAATTCTACCATTAGCTTTGAGTTTTAATGTGTAATGGTTGGTGACTAACTAATATGTAACTTAAATCCGAACTTGCCGTGAACTTCTTAAACATATGCAATTTGAATGCCATTACGAGTTAAAATGGTAATATTTTCGAATAAACCCGTCTACTTAATAGCTCTACGAATTAAATATGTTCTAATCAAAAAGCCTTCTTCGTATTTTACATAGTGAGTTCATTCAAAAGCACATGATGGCGAGGTTAACAGATTATAATGGCTGTGTACTCGCTGTTTGTCGCTGTTGGTTCTTGTGCGGAGTGCTTGGGTGGCTATTCAACTTCAAGACTTTATATATTGTTTAAGCCTCATGGTGAAGTTGTGACAAAAACTAAATGGCAATAAAAGTGACAGATATTGTTTGG
The DNA here is from genome assembly GCA_034696625.1 of Isotomurus palustris. Taxonomy (NCBI): domain Eukaryota; kingdom Metazoa; phylum Arthropoda; class Collembola; order Entomobryomorpha; family Isotomidae; genus Isotomurus; species Isotomurus palustris. The sequence goes on along the minus strand of JAQGAD010000006.1, from coordinate 100,186 downwards.
TTCGGTAATGATGAATAATAAAAAAGAATCACTCCCCAGCAATAAAAAAACAAAAGAAAATTACATACCAAACCAAGAAAGTCAAAATTCTGAAGCATCAAAATATTATTTCAATTTCAAATTTTAGAACTCATGCTACGAATGAGTGTCGCTTCATACCATATTCGAATTTCCTATAATTCATGCCCTACGAAACACCACACCACCCTCACTCAATGAAGAAAAAGTCATTTTTAAAATTTATTATTTTAACAATTATTTCTGAATTCCTGATAACATCACACGCCACGCGTGTGTACGCCATAAATCTTTTTGAGAAAGATGTCCCCAAACTAAAATTTATGTCATGGAGGTCAGAAATCTGTCATTGAGATGTAAATTGCTAAAGTATTAATGTGAGTCAACAACTTTAATTTCCTTGAGCACACGTATTTCATGTTGAAGGTGTGTACAATGAAATATACACTGAAATTTTAAGGATTTTCAAGCAGTGCAGTGTTTCATGTTATAACCATCGTAAATAGACAACCCCACACTTTTAGCGTTAAATACTCTTTTCTTCATTAAAAACCTCGCCTTTTATTCAATGAATCAATTACAGTGTATGTGGGACTTTTTATTCTCAATCTCAATCCCTGCTGACAAGACTCACAGCTGGAATTTAATTTAGTTAAATATGAAATGCACGAACTCTGCAGATTTTACGATTACGTGTGTAAATAGTAAATACACATTTCATGGGAAATTGTAAATCGTAAGACAGTAAGGATAAAACGGTCTAGAAGACAAAACAAGGTGTGACTTTGTGACCAGTCCAGCTCAATCAAAGATATATTCATTCCTTTTCACTTTCCTGTCTCTTTTGTCACCATGATTGATATCACACACTTCGTGTTTTATCTCCCTCGTATCTTCCTTTCTTGGTTGTACAATGTTTGTCTACTAGGTGACAAGCAATACAAAAGACAAATGAGAATGAGACGCTCATCGTGTTTTATAGTCAAATTAAAGTGCAAAATGGGTGTTAACTACACACAACGAAGGGTTGTGAACAATTAATTTGAGCGTGGCTTTACTGTAAGCTTGTCTATTAATCTGTGAGTGTCACTCATGTACATAGTGTTATCTCTCTTTCGAAAAGATAAATTACTGCTGGTACTTTCAAGAAGCATATTTCAACTTTCGATAAAACTAAATCATAGTTCACGCTCAGTACTCACCAATTTTGATGTAGTTTGTGTGGTGCATGGTGGTGGTATATGTGAAATGTTGCTTGAATGGAACCTTCCTACTAAACAATATTAAACCAAACAGGCAAGGCGATGTGTAATTATATATTATTATAATTTGACAGGTCATGATGAGTTCTCGCTTTAGATACATTGGTAGTACTGGGAACACATCGTTATTTCTATATGACACATACCGAGACGCAGTGGTAGAATATTTTATGTGTCAAACAACTTTCAATGTGGTTTTTATACTTGTTTCTCTACACTATCTTAATTTCCACATATTCCGGATCTTACTTTTCAAAGATAACTAAAATTAATTCGAATGCCATTTCCAAGTTTGCTGATAATTCATACGTGAATATTAGCAAAAATATAATTTTGCAACTTGTCTTCCAAATCTCTTAGATCTCCAACAAAATATTTCATTTTCAAGTACAAGCCTCTGTCCAAATCTACTGACAGCTTATTTTATGTTTTTGAAAAGTTCAAGATTAGGAAATTTTTGAAATTTAGCTTCGTGCGTTATGTTGTCTAATGTTAAATAATTATTTCTGTCAACCTGGAATTTCATTCGTTTCAAGCTGAGTGAGAAATCATTTATGCACAAACTTTCAAGTTCAGAGTCTTACATCACCGACAAGGAATGAGGCAGGTGGACACGACATTCTTGTAACAATCTACCACCATCACCACCACCAACCATTAACACCTCTCACCTTTCCCTCAAATTGCTTATTATAATATTAAGCATTGTCGTGGAGCCAGATAATAACAGAGCTTGAAGAGATTGAAGATGGGAGAAGCCACTTCACTACTATGCACAACTCCGAGGCAGGAATGACCATAAGGCACTGACAATCGCGAAGTATTCATCGTACACTCCTACCATTCCAGTTGTATACGAAGACGCAGTTGAGTTCATACTAATCGTTAATCGTTGCAAATATGCAAATCATAAAGGATAATGTTCCCTAGCAGGAGGTTTTAATGGCAACCAAATTATAATCAACTTTAATAACAATTATTGGTATGAAACGAAATTGCAGCAGCCTAAACAGTTGAATCACTACAAGTTTAGACGTATACGATAATTCAATGAAACCATTCAGGTTCGTGAAGCTAAGTTTCTTGTTAAACAATTTAAAATTTTCACCTTGTGGTTCATAACACATAAAAGTTGCGCAAATTCCGTTGAATTACCATTAACGGTTTAACCAGATCAGAGACAGAGGTACATGTTTTTTTCTACCACTCTTTACCTCTACGCTTTTAGTGTTTTCGTGATAGAAACAAGCAATTCAAGGCAGTAAAATTAATTCGGTTTTCTACATAATCGGTACATCAAAACACAATAATGTGAGTGTAAGAAAAATATAAGCAAGTGAAAGCATAAACCATAAACCGTTGTCAATTTGAATCGCAATAGTTACTTGCTTAAACTTTTCTTTTCAGCTCAACAATTATGCGAATCCAATATTTTGAAACTATATTGCAAAGAATCATATACACAAACTTGGAATTGATAGCTATAATACTTTCTGAAGTATTTAATGAACCCTGTCCACTTTAAGCCCTCAAAACGGGTGGTATAAAAGGTTGTACAGTGGTGCATAAAAAATTACGATTTCAGTTGGAACCAATAAGCCTCTATAGAAATGAAAAAACTAAAATACTTAGCATTAAAATTTTAAAAAAAAATGCATGAAAGTAGAGGGACTGAGTCTTTGGATTGAACGATAACAACTGTGTGTAAAGGCTGCACTTATAAAATACTGTGACCATTTGTTACTGCGTAGGATTACACATTTGGTTGGCATTCTTGTCAGTTCAACTCTATTAAATAGTTCGTAGGTACTGATGACTTGCTCGGTAGTGTATCTGTGACTGTTGCGGGTACAATAGTTATTGAGAGTACCAACTCTTGTACCAATAGAGCTGTGACGCTCATTATCTACTGTGTATGATACTGCAGAGATCACCAAATATACAAAAACGTCCTTGGCGAGGTCACGATCTTCTTCAGAAAGGTGAAAAAACTTTGACCAGCCAAGTGCTTATGCTTAAAAACACTTTACAACGAGCTTCTTTACTTGCCACACAGTCACTTCCTTCTACACTTATCTCGTATTACATCTACTTTCATTGGCAACACTTTCATTCTAATTTTCGTAGAAACTACCTTGACGCTTCACGATAGACAGTAAGTAAAAGTTAATTAATTTATCGTTAGAGTGAACTGTTACTCAGGCAGGCATTATTTGTGAAATGTACACTACAGCCATCCCACTACAGAATTAGAAGATGCGTGGAACCAAAATTCATCAGGTAGTTTTCATAAAGATCAAATAAATATAAACAGCGATAAATGGTAATTGATCATGACGCATGGAAATGAGAACTACAAACTTTTTGGTGTACTCAAATGTACACGTCATACGTATTGAGTAGCTGTGAGCTGTTCACTTTAATCGCTACCCACGAATCACGTGATTGAAACTTAGAGCTTGAAACAACAAGCTTAGAGTGGACTGCAGATTAGATCAGATCTGATAAGGAATATACAGCTTCACAGAATTTAAGATTGAGCAGTGCGATAGCATTGTCCTCACTTACGCAAGATGAGAAATCGATATTACAAGTAAAATTCCTCTTCTGTTCGAGTAAGTGAATTCAACTCACAGTATCAATCACTCATCATGTCATCTCATTTGTCTTGCGAGCAAGGGAAGAATAAAATAGGACTTGCTTAGTTATAAGGAAGAACCACGCACAAGGAATCCCAATACCTGATGACCTGTTCCATATGTCAAGTAGAAACAAGGGGATATTGTCACATAATCATATGCGCTGAGTCATTGTAATTACTCTAATTTACATTCACCTATTATGTTCTTATGCACCGCAGGCGGCTGGGGATTTAGCATCGTTCAATAACTTACTTTGTAGATGCTACGAACATGATCCATATATCTTGTCATTTTTATTGCAAAAAGAAGCCATCCTGTGCAGTTAAATAGTTTAAAGAAAACAATGAGCAAACTACAGAAACAAAGGTGCACCAACAGCTTGATGAGAGATGGAATGATGGAAAGTTTAACGAGTAATTGGGACCTTAAACATAAGCAAGATGATCTTGTTGATCCTAATGTGAAAAACTACGTGATAATAAATTACGAAGAAGGAATTGAAATCAAGACTAAAGCTCGTATGTTCTGCGAGAATTGTCACACTTCTCAGGCCACCTTGTTATACCTCCTGTTTTTCTCAAATTAAGACGAGCTAGGATTCGTATCTAGCTTGGCATGTAGTATTCATCAAGAATTCATGAGAGAGGGCATAATATCATTCTGTCAATTTTTATTGTACAGGATTAAACGAAGTATAAGAAGAGGAGCAAGTAATAAAATTAAAGAAAAGGATGAGCAACTTATTTCTTTCTCACAGATATGGAAGATGAAGTTGCGATGAGACTGAACAAGATCGCATTTGCATAATTGATCGATCCAGATTAACAGATGAGCATTCAAGCTACCAATCCACCGTACCCTCCTACTGTTTTTATCTCTATTCATTTATTTTGAATTCTCAATCAATTCAGTAGCAATACTCAGGGTAAAGTAATCACACACTAAGTATTTTGCACCCTCACGTAAACATCGCTTTATATTGTTTATATGCATGCATACTCTGCCTTCTCAATTTTTTCTTCAACAATTGAAGCGTTAATTCATCTACTTTCTTAAGGTACTCATAAATGCCGATTTAATTATGTGAGAAGTCTAACCAATAAACCGTTTGCTTGAGGTATCCGCACATTTACATTTGCGTTCCGTTTACAGGTAACTATCTCAAACTTGCCTTACAATACACAGAAGTTATTATATCCTCGTGTGTGTGCACTAAAAACACTGAAGAATTTAGGCGAAGTTTTTATCATCCGAGTAAAAAGGTTTGCACGTTGAAGATCACAGGATATGCACATTATACTACTCTACGTACTACGTAGGCCAGGACAGTAAGTAAGAGCAATGATACCGAATGTCGAATACATCTCACCCACAACTATACCGTTTCTTCATGTCTTTCGCCTTGAAACTATTTTCGTCCTCTTTGCTTTCATTCTATTTTTGATACATTTTGGCCCACAGTTTTTAGAGCCTCCGCTCTAAAGTGAACATCTTACTGAACCATTCCGTTTCCTTGTATTTATTCAATTTGCTGACTTTAACTACTAGCTAATAGTTCCTGTTCCCTATACAGTTCCTTGTAAATCCATAAAATACAACAAAACCTATGACATTTACTTACCAAACCCATTGGCAGCAAACTAATTCCAGAGCTCCCCTCCACAGTAGAATTGAGGTTGTTGATGGGCCAAGAGCCCTTCAGTTCAAAGGGGTATTGGCTCGTCGAATACTGCGAATTCTTCCACTTTTGAATTTAAAGAGCTGTAAATCATAAAGAAATTTCCAAGCTTTATACCATTGTAAGACATCATTTTGTGAATCAAAGGTCAATCTGGCGCAGAGTTATCGAATTGTGTTTACCAGGCTTAAAATTTTTTCCTTCAAAAATTGAGCAATTTAGCAAGTTCAACAGATCAAGTATTGTCCAAGTTTCACCATAAAACAATCAAATGTTAAGATGTGCTAGAGGAGGCTCATTTTAAGGTATAAATCAAGTAGGAGGAAAGCAGAGGAATGTTAAATTTAATAAGGTTAGAAGTCATGTTAACAAGAGTCATAAAATCTTTGTTATACAAAGAATAAGGATGCACACGCAAAGGTAAAAAGACCACGATGAAACCATATTCGCTTGGGAAGATGAGAAGGTGTACAGTACAAAGCTGTTCGTGGCCGTGGGTAGTGTAGAATTTGCGCACAACTGAACAGCAGAAAGCTTTCTTAGGGTTTATACTATTTAACCCTGTAAAGGTGCAAGTAAATCATTCAGATTGCCACCACCTCCCGCACCCATCATTCGATGTGAAGACTAAAACCACCAATCTGGAGATTGAACTTGTCCATCGGAGGCAATCACCTTTCAGCAGTAATCATAATAAAGCCTGAGATTTTATGACTTTAAGGTTTTGTCTAATGAGACTTTTACTGATGAATAAAACAAAGATAATTTTAAGATACCTAAAGCTATTAATGCTACGAGTAATAAACGGCCACAATTAATTTCCAGGTGTATTATTTTGATTAACGTTATGAGTGGTCCACCTTTTTTATAATTTTATTACACTAACTTCTTATGTAAAAAGCAATATTGTTTTACTACTACACTTTATAATAATAAAAAATCTGAAAATGAGACGCACTCGATCTACCCGGAAACATCCCGTGCCATCTCCTTCTGAGTTAACAGTCCATCGTCTCCCTTCCTGCCTCTTCTTCGCATACGAGAAAAATAATAATATTGTATGCAATGAAACGCTGAATTCAGGAGATTCATTGCATACTACATAGACGGGGAGAAGCAAACTGCTCCTCCATGGAACAATGATGAGATTGTGATGATGGAAGAAATAAAATGAAGTATTGCAGAGAGCAAATGGATGAAAGCCTTCTTTCTCTCCTTCCCCGTGAAATAATAAAGAAGGAGCAGTTCATCATCATAAATCTAAATGGAAGGCAGACTTGTACCGTAACCCATAAACCACACACGAGCGACTCAGAATGCATCTCCGACTTTTAACTTCTCGTCTAGACTAATAAGTTCATCTTTTAAAAAGATTTAAAATCTCAACTCCTACCCCGCCTTCTTCCTTCCCAACAACGGGAGGTAAAGCCATTCATGAACCCTTTTCCACCAAGATTTCGGACTTGCAAATATGAATATCTGATTTCAAAACTGAACCACCCAAGTTGATTGCAAACACACTTATTCCTAAAAAAACCATCTCGATATCGCAGCGATTCTTGTTTTTGCAATGCTCTAATTAAGTACATTTACTGACTCTAGTCGCTCAAGAATCTCAGTCAGGGTACAGAACTCCCTTTGAATAGAAGAAAATCATCGTTAGTCTACCGAGTCTAATAGTTCGATGATTTCAAGATTGCTTGATTAATGATAGGATAATTTTCAGTATGTATTACAAGAACTTTAAAGCTTGAGAAGGCCAGTAACGTGTATTTTTCAGAATATTAATTTCTTGATGAGAAGATTATTGATGCAACTGTAACTTGAAAGAAAAGAAAGCATTAGCAGCTCTTTTAGTTATAGACGTAGCCATTTTTAGAATAAATGAAACAGCAAGAAAAAAATAAACTAATTCAAAATCCATTCAAAGTTATTGCAATTCTCAATGTTAAGTGGAAGTTTAGGCGAGCTCTTGACCCAGGACAACATGCATTAAAGCAACAGTAAAAGCATTAAAATTTATTTAAGAAGTATTGATGTTAGGTCCAGAATGCAGATACTAAACATTATAGCCCGTTGGTACTTGTACTGTTAGTGGCAAAAGCCCAATAACGATTCTTAAAGAGCTCCATTCCAATGATGCAGAAAGGGTGCAGTCAATGTGTACCATAACAGAATCAGACTGATCCAGGAATTCTTGCCAAGGAATAATGACCAGATCTATGAACTCTATGAATGAAATATTTGTGGAGAAAAGGCCAAAAAACGTGTGAAATGTTGCCAACCGCTAACCTCATTGCACAATCTGTTTGACACCCGACCACCAAACACGTGAGAGAAGTGACTCAAGTCAAATATCTTCACCAATTCATGAGCACAGGTTATCACAATCCCAGCATCCGCGTGGTTTAATTTAAACACTACGCTTTATCATCTCAGAAATCTAGAAATGTTCAACTTCCCCTGTAAATGGAATTAAATTGAATATCTCCACAAAACACTTGATATAACAAGTTTCCATTAATTGTTTTTAAAACTCTCTCATCCTTGGCCATGAATGAGATTGGAGTGATTGAGTATAACCTTTATAAAATTGCAGATTACTTAACTTTTTTCTCAAAATGTTAGACCACTTCTAAAATCAGATTCTTCATTAGATTACTGGGAAACTGCGCTGATGTCGTAAAAATCCAAGATCTAGGTGCACTTTTGTGTGTATATATAATATCTATGCATTATTATTATTGTATGCTCACCAAAGCATAAACTCGATTCATTAAGAGTTTTTGTGTAAAACAAGAAAAATGCAACTCTGAATTAATTTTCAGGCCACATAAATCTGCAGCAATTTGTCTTCTACCTTGTAATAGTAACGTAAATAAAATGGGAGGAAGTAAAGTTGGGTGCATTTTCAGTGGAGAATGTATACACACATACCTTTTCACTGAGATGCATTATAAAAAGGTTGAAAAATCCTACTTGGAGATTTTTTATTCTTGTATTCATTAATGGAGCATCTTTTCCAATTAAGCATTTGCCCCTTGTTGTATCTAACAACTATGTGCTCTTAGAACACGCTAAATTACTGCTAAATTTTAGCCATTGATAGGCAGATTCTAAAATTGGTATTCCATTCAAGATGCAGTCAGAAAATGAAATAATTCTAGTGCTTAGGTCAGCGAGTCATGCATTTTTCTCATTTCTTCTGGTTGCCATAATAAAATAAACATCAAGTACTAGGCAGAGTCATTAAACAGCAAGAACACTGTTGAACTTCAACCTTTCCGTTTGAGCGAATAAAACAAGACATCTTGTCGTATTGAACGCAGGCCACGCAGTCAGAAGAAAGAATGCCGTAAATGTGAAGATGAGTGAAAGAAAGAGAATAAAGCTTTGTAATGTGGACACATGTCATTGGAAAATATTTAAATTGAAAATTATTACACATTTTGAGAATTCTTTTGATCATGCGTTACGTAGAGGCTTGTAGAAACCTGCTGGGATGAACAATTGGTTAATTGCGCATTTAGAATGGTTTATGCCGTTCATTCTCATTCCTCTCTATTGTGAACTATTACTTATCTGCTTACATAACCAAGAATTTTGAGAAAAACATCAAGAATTGTCAGAAATCCCGGAAAATTGAATAAATTTATAGCTGCTTTGTACTTTGTAGTTCTTACTTTTGTTGCTACAAATGTATTGCCATTTATTGCAAACCCTGTCCACAATCATCACGGGATTCTGGTAAACTTTTATTCTCTGAATTCTTGCAATAAAATTACAAATGAACGTTAATGGGGCTTTTTCCTGATAAGTAATCATTCATCTTTTTTACGTGAGTTTCAAACGATGCAGAGAGTAAAAATTCGAGTTGAAAGGTGAAAAGTTGAAGATTTCAGAAAACCATAAAGAAGGAATAAAGAATTAAATCCGGATATAATAATTCCTGTTCAATTCATACTTTTAAACGAATTGGCATTTCATGGAAAAGTTAAATCTTAAAAATTCTGAATTCAATATTAACTTAAACTCAACTCGTACTTAATGTTAATACATACACCTTCAGCTGTTTCAACTGCACATCCCTTATAAGTTTGAAATGAATGGAATAAAAGTAGTTGCGACAGAATACAACCAAAGGGGTTTGATGATCTGCTGAAGAAACTTCTCCCAAAGTAAAAATCTACTTCACGCAATAGAGAAATGGAATTCGGGATATTAATCATCATATTAAATTGAAGGGTTCAGATCAGCCAGAAAAATAACCGAGCAGGTTTTTCCCTTTACAATTGTTGCGGTTCTATTGCGAGATGATATTTTGTACCTGATGTTCATCAAAATCATTATGCATACACGATCCTATCTTAATTCAGAGGTGTCTTTTCTTTTAATTCGCTTTCATTTACTACCTTCATGGACAAGATCTTAAATATTATTCCAATAAACCTGAAATGAGAGTTGGTAGATGAGTTTCATATTTTTACGTTGTTCGATTCCCTTGCTAGCTACTCATGATATCCAATAAAATGTGCTGTTGACTTATCCCCTAGTAGCTGCTTGAATAAAAAGTACACCCTTATGTACCTCGCTTAACCTTATATTAGTGGTAACCTCAACAACTGGCTTGCATGATCGGATTAAGTGAAATGAACGTAAGACCAGTAGCTGAAAGTAATCCAAACGGAGAGGTAAAATAATAATAATCATAATAATACTCGTTTAATGAGAGAGAAAAATGAACAGATGAGGTTCGACCCTTCGGATTGAATAACTAATTAGCACCCATAAACAATTTGCACGCCAACATGTTCAAATATGCAAAACAAACGACATGTAGAATCTTCCTGAGAGTATCAACATTTTATAATTTTTTGTCATCAGTGTCATTTCGGGAAAAATCTAATCTCCAATACAATAAACCCAATATCGTATCACTTATTCGCAAATGAACGAACATCTAAAACAAGAATAGGTTTAGAAACTGAACGGATTTTACAACCAATCAATATTTAACTAAATATTTTGTGCATAAAACAAATCAATCATTCGAACACTCGCAAACTCGCAACTACTGACTACAGTAAGAGTCTACGCCAAGCAGATTTTCGAAGCCCAGGTGATATGAACAGGCAGATTTCCGTCAGCAGTGTCCATGATAGCTTTATATCAAAATTGACGATGGTGCAGTTTTGCCCATTTTGGTTAACCACACGTGTAACTATTTTGACACAAAATTTTGGGATCGAGCTCTTTATCGCTTTCTCAAAAAGAATTGCAAATTTTGGCATTGTCCGTCCGGATGATGTTGAGATGAATCGCGAACACACAGACCATCGGACAGGCGGATGGACATTTTATATGGCTTTATTAGCCCAAATTAACTGGAGGGACTATTCCCTTAAAAAGCTTAAAACTACGATGTATATCGCTGGTACGTGAGCACATGCAATAAAAGTCATTCAATATTTACTTAGTTTATTACTTACTTCCTCTGCTCACTGAAACTACCGGATTACATTAACACTTTTAATCACTAGGTATCAATTTAAACTAAATATTTGTAGATTTAACCATGACCTTTTAACAGAGAGTTTATAATACCAACAAACCCGGTTATTTGTTATCTTTTGATTAAAATCCACATGCGAATCAAGTTACTTTACACCCCGTTGCTACACCTTTCATTCAAAACTATAGCTAAAGCAAGTAACGTTTCACTGAATAGTAAGCTTGTCTTAATCCTTTTAATTACATTATTGTTGTAGGAACAGCAACAACTGAATGTCAATACGTACCTAAAATTTAAAGCACAATTTGCCACCAGGTAGACAATGTAGAGCAAAAGTTAAAAAAGGGTAAAAGGCAAAAATCGACTACCGCTTTTCTCGACAAATAAAAATACTATATGCATGTATGTATGATTCTTCCGTACGTTTAATTTACCATGAAATGCTGCACAAGTTTCATCATGCATGACAGATGAATTTAAATGTGAAATTTTGCACTGCATTAAGTCATTCTAAAATTCAAGGTTTCTTGGGTAAAGCTTTCATAACCCCGGTCCTGGTTGCACGGTTTAATGGAATTATTGTGTTAAGTGTAAGCTTTATGTGTGTTGAGCTTCTTCACAATTTTTATTTTTAATTAACTTGCCTACGCAGTGGACCATACCTCCTACTAAAATAATTTGACAAGTGATTGATTCATCTCCCACAAAGAGGAAGTAAATGTTTTTAGAATTTATGTACTGGGCAAGAAAATCTAAAAACAGGCCTGCGAAACCTTTACCTACCAAGTCATTGATAAACTTACTACTTACACATTTAATTAATTAATCTTTCGCTTGTACAAGCGGGATTCATTGAGTGATGAATTTTGCAATTTTGCCAAATTTACACATCCTCTGATGGTTGTATTAAGTTGTAACTCTACCTCCGCCGTCGAGAGAAATATACTACACACAGTCATTTGGTAATTTATAAAAAAGCAAATAACGCCAAAACTAACGAAAAGCAAAAAATAACCGACCGAGTTAAGTTCAAGGATAATGAATTGAAATGAAACGATGAATGATATGCACCCGAAGCATAAGAGTTCACAGCAAATGCTGACCTTATATCGTTTATTCTTTTAACTTAACACAACAAATCCACGGCCTTAATTGACAATTATTAAAATTAACGATGCAAGACTGAGTAGTGATAGTCATAATCAGTTTAGCTAACTCATATGCTTCGGACTTTATCCGCCCATCATTGGCAATAAAAGTCTCCAAATACATAGAATTATACTGATGAAATTATTTAGTTCTTGAGTTTCTGTACTCCGTCTGCAAATATTTGAACTTCGCAAACACCAGCTACACAGTGTATAGACCTGTCGATAAAAAGGACTTAAGGTGAGTTTACAAACCCAAAATACAGATTGCAAATGCTAAAAAATCGTTGTACACAGGAAGTAGACAAAACTCACCGAATTTTGAGAATTCAAAGAACCACAGAACCATGCATCCTAACTTTAAAACTAGTTTTTCTACCAGAAATGCTTAACAGTCTGAATCGTTTTCTTTGATAAAGCTACCCTTTGAAGAATAGATTCCAGAATATTTGTATAAAAATACATTACCTACACAGCTTGGAAAAATTAAGAGGTTGCTGTCTCTCTTATCATACTATCTTATCTTGTAATCACCACGTGTATAAGATTTCAGGAGATCGATAAGGTATAGAGGTATACTCGAGCATGCAACAAAAACATCAATTAATTCACATTAATTTTTTATACGTAGAAAACGCTACAATTTTTATTAAATGGGGGAGGGATTTCGACATTTTCATTCAGAATGTTGCAGAGGAAATGGTTTTCAAATGGCAATGAAGAAGCTAAGCGGAACAACATATTTTATTCTGCTGAGTAAAGTTCGTATTTCTACTTTGATGCTGTTCTTCGTTGAGATTGTCGGTTTGATAAGTTCACAAGTATTCAAGTGGTTCTCGGATACAATGGTTTTGCACTATATATATGCACTTTTAAGCTACCTTTCTGCAAACTCGTCTTGAGTACTCTTTGATTCATTCTTACCTCACAATAAGTTCTAAACCATCCGTTCGTAATCTTGAATATGAATGAACGATTTCACCACAATTACACGGATTATTATCCCTTACATAAATTGCATCCAATTAAATATTAATGATTCTCGTATATGGCTATGAGGACGAATTTAAGAATATTTTATTGCATGTGGTAATCAGCTTTGCACGTGGCTTCTTGTTAGTTTACATTGTCTTATTCCAACAACTAATTATTAATGGGCTTAAGTTTTCTTAAAAGACCTTCTTTCGGCTTTGCTCTGAACTATTGTTATGTAGCAGATCCCAACTAAAATTGCATTTTCGTCTGTAAATTTAAAAACATTGATTTCTATGTACGTACTCGCAGAAGATATGACGATATGAAATTTACGGAACTAGGCACCTAACGGCGTCTGTATGAATCGGCTCGCATAAAACAAGCTCAGAGCTTACTTAGTTACACTTCCCTTAGTTGTTGTATTTGTGATTCCACCGTCAAATTGCATCAAATTAAAGGTCTTGGTTTCTTCAGGCAATAAATAAGAAATGTACAATAAATAAAGATTTGTTCCTTAGATAGGCTGGTTTGCACCAGCTTCTAGACCCCTTCATTAAAAAGCAAGAGCAATTAAGCCATCAAAACTAGCTTCTGTACTTTTTGGACAAGCACACTGCAAACACAGAACAACACATACAGCTTTGAGGTTTCAACAACTGGTGGTCCAGTTAAATTTTAACCTGTAATTACCACACATGACTTAGTTAATTCTCTTAATTGCACTAAATATATGGCCAAAGTTCCCCTATCACACATGGTTAAAGCATTTACAGATTTATGATGCACGTCTTTTTGAACTTTTGATTGACATTGAATATGTAGTCAAATAATTTTTTGCTCAATGAAAACTGTTTTAACACGCAATAATTTCACGCAAGTATTCTTGAGTTAGATAATGATTTATATCAGAAGGTTTGGGGTTTGCAACAAATTTTTTGCTAATTAAAGTTAAACCTCAAATAATTAGGTAAATTGCCAACACACAGTATTAATACACCTCTATGTATTGCCAGTTAGAAGAACAAAATCTGATCCACACATAGTAAAACAAAAGAATGTGCATCCTTTTGTCAAGTTAGGTTCAAATGAAAAGTAAAAGTCGTAAAAACTGAGATGAAGGAGAGGAATGATCTCATTAATCGGGTATACATTGATTATCATTCAAGAGGCATCTACGCAGAGAACGAAAGGACTCATTATGCAGCATTTCTATAAAAATGCCCAGCACATAATCCTGAGAAGAGTCACTCACTCACTAATCTGTACTTGCCGTCGATTCCATCAAGAACTCACTCGCCACACTTGAAACTGGAATCATCGAATCATACTCTGTGCGATTGGTATATACCTATGACAATCATATACTAACGAAGAGTATCTTACATCCCTCTGCTTTCAATTTTTCCCTTGTAAATCACAAAGACTAAACATTAGATGAAATTGAATGTTAAATGAAAAAGAATAATTCATGAATCTCTTAACCAATTAAATCATTTTTTAAACTCTACGCTTTTCCATGTTTAACGATTATCAACCTTAGATGATAACCGTTGGACCTGATATCTTAACTAAATATGTAACAGTAAAGAATGTATTCAGTTTTATTCATTGAGGCATCTTGTATAACTACCAAAATAGTGTAGATTTATCAAATATAACCATGTGGTGAACGTAACTTTCAAATGAGATTTAGTAGTTGCACCAGGATTACTACTTCAGATATAGCGTCAGTCTCAATATCCTACACATTAGCAAGTTTATGATTAAGACATAGGGATAGGGGACATCTATAGAAGTTCTCAAAATCAATGTTAATTAAACTTTTAATTGTCTTGGTAGCACTTGGTAATAAAAGCATGCATAGTTGCAGTGGTATCCATAAACAAGAACGACAACAACTTCAGTATAACATGATTATCCATTTAAAGAAAACATTCATCTTTCCCTGAACATTAGAACGTCAATCGAAAATGAACTCATAAACATGGAAGACCAATCTAGATAATCTACAGATGCAATTTTTACACGCAGCTTCTTGTGTTATAAATTCAATTGTCTATCTCAGCCAAGTCAATTTGTATGTAACTCAGGAGTAATTAATAATTCGTTAGTTTTTTTATAATTTTGCCACAAGGCGTGGCCACTTAATACCGAGAACTTAGTAGACTCATTTTCTCAAAGTTCAATTGAACTCATTCCATTCTAGAATCTAGAATGAACTTGAGGATTGCTTGACCACGAAGAAAGAGCGAAGACTGTTTGAGTAGTCTGATGGTATCACGTCATCCACGCAACTGACTTGACATGTCAGGTCAATATTCGCAGGTACAACATATTAGAAGAGTAATTGACTGTTGACATGGAAAAGAAGATGTTGTTTTGAAATATATAGACGGTAAGTAATTGATACGAGTGAAGTAGTTTATTACCTTAATTTTAATGCTCAGTATTCACTCACTATAAATGAAAAATCAATTAAGAGAAATTTTATAGTTAAGTCTGACAAAGATAAATGAATATTCTGTCTTATCAGCAACTAAACTAATTAACTAGAGACACTTTCAACTTTATCATGTTAATCAAACAAGGTGATGGTTCCTGTAATTGCTTAATGGTGGCTTTGCACGAACGAATTTCCGGCTAATTTTTCCCGTCAGTGATTTTTTCACCCTTAGAGTAGCTTCTCAACAAACATTATTCAAGTTGTGATCCCTACTTTAGCTTGAGCATCTTTAAGTCCCACTTCACCCTCAAATTTATTATGCCCATTTCCACACCTCATACAATGTGGAGCCTCTGCAACAAACCTAATTAGAGACATGTACTAAACATTAGATAAAATGCTGGAGTTGTGGTAATTAATTACACAGATTGAAAGCCGATTCCTCGTCAATTGCTAGCGGAGTGTATGTAGGCATGTAGCTCACCTCATTGTCTATGCGTACCTCTATTGTCAGGGTACGCGCAGGTTATCTAAGACAACAACTCAAGTATAAGATTCTCAAGATGTTTATCAGAAACTACACAATCTTTCTTACAATTCTCTTTGTACTTCTTATTTATCGCAAGCTTAATATGCACGTGAATTATGGAGTTACTGTCTGATATAACTACTTTACATAATTTAATTCGCCACTATCTCAGATCTTTCCCTCCAAAGAATAAAAGACGCTCTGTACCACACAATGCAGAAGATTTCTTCAAATGTTTTTTATTTCTTCAGACTAATAAATAAATTACTGTGACTTGACTATCAAATGACGACTGATTTTAAGTTCAGACAATGTTGTGATGTCGCATTATTATTATTAAATTTCATTAACAATCTGCAAACAGCAATTGCATATTATGGTTTACTACTCTTTCAAGGTACTGTACTTGCACAGAAAGTACAATTGGGAAGTGAAATTCGGGAGGTGGTAAGAATTATTGTTTATCTAATTTATTGAATTGTGTATCTATAGTACATTTACTTCCAAACACACATCATCACGGCATCTACCACACGGTAGCATTTTGTGAAATTAAAATATTGAAAATACAATGGATACTTAAAATAAATACCCTTAAGAGAAACAATTAGCAAGCAGTTGCTAGATCGAATTGAGCATTATTATAGTCAGTTAGCGGGGAATAAAACACAGTACCCACACAGTATCAGAAAGGGTTTCACACAGGATAGTAGTAGCAGTAGGATGAGCAGATTTGTCTCTTTGAATATATCTATGCAGCACATGTTTGACTGATGAAGGAAATAGGAAAGTTCGGAAACAAAAAATCGGAAGAAGAAACCACCCATTGCCAGGCTTTCAGTGATGAGGTATAATGCAAGTAGAAGGGTCGCTGACTCACAAATACGAAAATAAAAATGCTATTTTTGAAGGCAATCTTTGGTAGAATATAGGTATTGACTTGCTACGAGAATAAAGCTGCTGCATGTATCGGGGTTTCTTCGGTACACGGAAGCAACCTAAGACCTAACTCCGAGAAAGATCCGTTTAGCATACTTTAAAACTACAAATCAGGATATAGCATTGCCAGGCCCACTTGCTAACATAGGTTATCTGCAAGAAACCATATACTCGGTTCCTCGATTCGACTGACTTACTTCTTATCTTTTCTATGCATGATTACAACCAACTCTGGACCCAGAGCTATGATGCGTGCTGTATACCAAAATTTTCTATGATATATAATGTCAGTTCAACAGCATTGTACTGTAAATAATTACTACATTATTAAATAACCAACTCCAAAAGAACCTATATGAGGTTCTTTGTGACACTGTCAGAATATTCTTTTGTCGTTAATTGTAGGAGGTATTTTAAACCAGCATTGAACGAACTAGCGCAAATAAAAGCATTGAAATGATACTCTAAGATGAACAAACAGCTGAAAGATGGAAACTCTGACGTACGTACGACTTTACACATTAGTGCGTATCATTTCACTTCACATAAATATCTTAAATTTTGCTAAATTAAACTTACATGAAACTTTGTCCTGATTTTAAGCAACGACACGGCATATAACTTAAAATATTGTAGGACGGTATGGTGAAAATGAGAAGAAAGTTACATTGACAGACAGACATTTGATTTAGATTTCTGTTTAACATAAGATTGATTCTTAAAACGAGATTTAATTATATCCGCAAATAACAACTGCAAAGTTGAGACAAACGACTAATCTAGCATTGAACTGTAAGAACACGTTATAATTTCCGTACAAATCCCCATCAGCACGAAATAACCTGTGTTGCACAAAAAAGACCAAACATGTACACATTATGTGTTTATCTTGTTAACTTTTTACAACATAACTATAAAACACCTTGCAATCTTAGGTAGTAGAGATGTGCAATGAAGTTTGGGGGGTCTTGAGCTCCAGATAATAAGGTCTGTCCATTTTACTTCTACTGTTTGGCTGGCAGTTTGCTATTTATTCAGTCGTCCAGTTTCATTACGCTTAATAGTAGAGTAATTTACTCCATAATACAAAACTTAGCAAACATCAACTCTAAAACTGATCACAGATTAGTGTAGTCGATCCACTGGGACTTACACTATTTTTGTTTCGATTACAGTAAACTGGTATAAGTAAGAGGGAAGTCATGAAATTCGAATAACTTAAATCTTTGATTTCTAGGAAACGTTAGAATTAGTGGGAATGTAAGATGGAATGAACAAAGTTGAATTAACCTGCACTGTTCAATGGCTCTCTATTTTAGATGATTATTCTGTCGGTGCCTGTTAGCTATATGTCGTATACTGATATAAGATTAAATGTTATCAACAAACACTGAATTTGTAAATGAAAGTGAGTTTGTGCTAAAGCGAATTTAAATACTTTCGCTATTGATTGGAATTCACAAATGTTGATGTTCTTTAGTAGCGTTGTATGCAGTATTTAAGAATTTAGATGCAACTATCGTGAATTCGAACTTCTGAATACAAATTTTACAAGGGAAGAAAATCAGTTTCATGCGTGATAAGCATAAATTATATACCGAAAGGAATAAATAGTCATCATTGGAGCATATTCAACTCATAAATATACGGAATGGGAATATATCGTATACACTTAAGAAATCACAATTAAGTTTGAGTTTAGTACTCCAAACTCGCCGACGTTGTTACAAGTTCGTAAATTTTACTTGTATAACTTGTAACCCGTTTGCCTACTTGAATGATAATCCACAAGCTTGTATGATCAACACAGTATTCCCTGATATTTCTATTGAAGGGTGAGAGGAAAACGCTCTGCATCTAAAAGCATCCGCTTTTCTTATGCTAAAAGTTACCATAAGCTTTTAGTGCGTAACGTAAACAATGTATATTATGCACGGCAGTTTGACAATCTCAGATCTTTCTATGTAATCTGTAGTTGCATGACAAAGCTACTTTGACTGCTATGCGTCCAACTTTTATTTAAAAGCCTTTAAAACAACGTATGTGTTACAAAGTAAACTGCGAATTATTATTCGTAACAGTGTGAATCTGAAACATCACTTTTACGAAATAAATGATCTTGATAACCTGTGACTTATTACTGTATCCTTCAGTGCGTCAGTTTTAATTAAATGAATTTAATGAATAGAATCGGGAATTTTAATCTTTAGATGTCAAAGGGTAGAATGTGGAGCTGAGCTTGTCATCTTAGAGGAGGTCAGTTTCCAAGCTGAATGTATTGTGCTACATCAAGTTACGCTGGATAATTCTTTGTCATTAAGTTAAATGTACTGGAAATTAAATACTCTGCCTAATTCTGTGGCTAGAATAATTCTAAACTTTTAAAACAAAAGTAATTTTTACACTTCAAATCACTAAGTTTCAAGGGTTCCAACCCACTTTGTAATAACCTTAAGAAGTATTCGACACCATAATTTCATTTTGGTAGTTGAAATTTGAGTTGACCATAGAAACTTCAATTCAAATTGAACTTTCAGCTTTACGGCGAATGTCCTCTAAAGATGAACAAACTGTATTTCTTTGTATCAATGGCTTACGAAATTCTGGACATTAATCTGATATCCCATATCATCAACAAAGTTCGTAGAAAAGTTGACATGGAACGTGCCACAACTGAAGGTCATGTTTAGTGACACATGGAAGTTAGATAGCATCAAACTCTGAGGCAACCCATGACCACACACATGATCTTTCGATGTATCTCTGGACTATTAGAATTACTTAATAATAGTACTACTATTAAATATTTTGGGGAATGAATGAAATGAACTACAGAAACTTCATGAATAGAATTGGACAATCTTACTGCTCAGCTTCTACATTTTAAAGAATGTACACAAACGCTATTCGCTATCTGGAAATAGTAACGTCTGAAGTTTCACGACGGATTGCTAATAATTTTCAGATCAGAATCAGAATTTCCCGGAGAATCCTTACAAATATCACTACCAATAATGATTGCAAATTTTAATTTAGAATTCTTGTGATCCACTCAACGCAATCCAATTTGTTGGCAACACGGCTTATGTTAATATTAATCCGTTTCAGCAATGCAAGCCTAGAGAGTTCGATGGCACATTGCAAATTTCTTAGAATACTGCAGTGCACTATATATACACAATTTGGTATGAATTTCAGAAGGAGAGGCTTTAGCAAAATGAGAAAATATTGAAATCTTAGCTTACCCCTGATGTACTTGAAATGAATGAAAGTCCAAGAGAAGTCAGAAGTTAACAGTATCCACGCTTCAGATGATCATCGGCACTTTGGCAAATTGAATGATTAAATAGTCACTGTACGCACGCTTATAAATAGGATAAGACGACTCAATTGAGCTAATAATATTATACTGACTGCGTTAGATCCAGGATAATCTTCGGATTATCATTTTGTTGATGAATGACTGACTTGGTCAGGCACTTAGGAGAAACTCATTACTGAATAATACACTAAATCAAGTTCAATTTGAAAAAATCTACACTCATCTGCACTGTTCCTTTACAGACAACTAGAATTAATTAATCCGACGTGGTATCGCGTCTCAACGCTTCTGCACCACTGTAGACATGTTATCAGATGTTACTCACTGAGAGAGGAAAATATTGTAATTTTAAGAAAGCATTTGTACATGAGGCACACAAAACTGTCTGTGTTTGTAACTCAGGTTAGTTTTACTAGAATTGAAAAATATATTTTTAGAATTCGTAAAAATATTACTTGCAACGGTAGGATGTATATTTGCTTATAGCGATCTCTACCACGGCTGCATAGTGTATGAAGGTAATTTTTATTTACGATGCGATCATAGTGATGATTACTCTCATCAGAAGTTTTGACTACAACAAAACGCGAGAAGATGAATGAAATGAATGTTGCTATAGTTAATTAAACGCCGGATGACTGACCACGACACTGACTTTGTTCTCATTCTCATCGGCGGATGCACTTTATTACGAAGAGTTTAGGTGCACACTCGCTTATTTGTTGATTTTGATTCCGGTCTTGTCTTAGATTCTTGGCTATTTCCAACCAAAATGCAAGTTTGGTTTAATGGTTTAATGAATGGAGGGTACTGTGATTACTCACTCCATGTAGATAGATTACAGCTATAATTGGGTAGAAGATACTCTACAACTTCCTCTTCTGCTGCTGAATTCCTTTGCACATTCTGCACCATTCGTTGCGTCTAAGATTTGTTTGTCGTGATTGAAGTGTTCATGTTAACAGGCTTCCTGTTTGCTTCAGCTGGTGAGAAACGATCGGAAGAAATCTTTGAAAACTAATATATCTCGTAAAATCACTTTCACAAGTCTGGACACTTTTTAATTGTTCACGGTATCCTGGAACAGCATGTGTGAGGGTTGAGAATACGCGAAACAATGACCGGGTTGAATTTTATATTCTAGCCAGTAGCAACTAACAAGGTATGGCTGATAGTATTGATGGTCTTCTCTTGCAGTTTTGCTGCTCTTAAAAAACCAACAAGACGACTGAGCGTAGTTTAACTTCAACTTCCTGAGATTAGTTCAACTTGGAACAGGCAAAGAAAGTCTATCTTACTGTGAATCTTGTTTTACTCACGTTTATTCAGTGTGGAAGACGCAACACTTGCTCTAAGCTGGCTATTGCTGCGTTGAAAAGCAGTTTTACAATTCTGTTGCTCCTGTTCAAGATTTAAGAATACGATGGAAGTAGTGAAGAAAAAGATGGGCAGACAAGTCAGTTAGTTGCAGGCAGAGGTTAGCAGCAGACACGAAACTACAGACGAGGTCCTCACCTAGATGAACAAGCTGCTCAAATGGTTGGGAGATTGGGGACGAGCTGGGTCAAATAAATTCATGGAACATGTCTTTTCTCATAAACTTTTCATCTCAACAATCTAAGAGAAACACTAATTATTACGAGACCCAATAATGTATGACAACCTTATTTGCGATGACCGCAAGAAGATAAAAGGACACCACAACTTAACTTCGGATGAACTTTAGGCAGATCACTTCAAAATTTTAGAATAATTCGGGGCATCATGAGTCAAAGTTTTGTGTTCAGTTGGATGTAAAGCTATTTCCATGTCACTATTTTCCCCAGTGATTCCAATGGGAACTAAATACATCATGTGTACGAGACGAACAATTTTGCATGAAGCCTGACTGTAGCTACGGTTGTCGACTGGGTACTGGAAGGTAAACTTCCCCTTTTCGGCACTCCCGTAGTTGACTTGTAGAGTCAGTATTTCAATATCACATCACACATCCATTATGAAAACAAGCTATTAGTAAGTTATGCGTCGAATGAGTACATTTTATTAATAAATATCAGCCAGTAAACATTCACGTAACTTACGTGCGGTTTCTTTGACATTCAAGTAATCCTGCCACGACAAAAGTCGTGAACTAAGACTAAACTATGTAATTCCAATGAAACCGAAAATCAATGCAGCATGGTTGTGCAATGAAAGACTCAAGATATTCTTGCACTTCGTGGACAGAATTACTTAACTGCCCAGCAGCTTGGTGGTCAAGCAAGAATGAGCTCACACACCAAAT
This sequence comes from Isotomurus palustris, assembly GCA_034696625.1. NCBI lineage: Eukaryota > Metazoa > Arthropoda > Collembola > Entomobryomorpha > Isotomidae > Isotomurus > Isotomurus palustris. The sequence continues at coordinate 77,434 of JAQGAD010000006.1, read as the reverse complement.
TATACTACTACATGCTCTCACGCTCATGATTCAGAGTTTTGTCACTTGCCTGAAACTGCTGCAGAAACAATTCAACAATTACTTAAGTAACCCTACATTCTACAAGCTTCAGCGATGATCGTACATAAGAATAACATTCCGAATTCTTGGTGTATTTTTAAATTCGTCACTTGTTGCGTTGTCTAAATATTGAGTATTAACGGACTGAAACAAAAGCTACACAACCACCCCTTTTCATCTTCGAGTATTGTCAATGTCAACCTCATATTTAATCAGCAGTTTGAAAGCGATGCGTTGATGTCATTTCAAGTGTCGCACAACGTTGAACGTATATAACTAATTGTGGTAGGAGTTCAATTTATTTGATGATTAAGTTTTAATTCAACCCATTGTGACAGTTAGAAATAGTTTCACTGAGATTTGATTCTTGAAAATTTTATTTCGTCGATGAGAAAGTCATAATATTTTAGGGGCATTTAGATAAACTTGAAATCTCAGCTCAACTTACTTTCTGGTGGTTTCATTTGTCTGCATGATTCTTTTCCCATGCGTCCGAGTTATTAATCAAGCGATCAGGTGATGCGCTCAGAAACATTTTTACACTGGTGGATGGCAATTCCAAAGGACTGCGAGGTAGAGAATGATTTGTTGCAGCAGTTTCTCAACTTCGGTCAAGTGTCCAGCCCAACCCTTATGGTTCGTGGTTCACCGGCATGACTTTAACCTCCTGGGAGGATGATGACAACTGCAAGGAAGAAAGCAGTCCATTTAAATTCAAATCATTCTCGCCTCTGTGTGACCATCGTGTTTTGAAAATATCATTATTTAATTATTAATGGCTTTATTCATTACTCAGGGCAAAGAACAAAAGATTAAGTTCATGAGTTATTGCTTGAAAGTTTGTCTTCACGCAAGCTCATTTAAGGTTTACATTAGGTTATTAAGCGACACGTGTGAGATTCTACCTGTGGCTTCAACACTGACCATCGTCCTAGGGATCATCATTTGTGACTCCAAGCATGCACGGAATGGATTAATGATTCATTTAATCCACGCATGAATTCGAAAGAATGTGAACGAATGATGCTAACTAGCCAGAAAAGAACGGCTACAATTTTAATTGAAACATGTAGGCTGTGACAAGGAGTCAAAATGACAGGTTTTTGTCTTCTTAAAAAGTTGACATATCGCATTATTAGATCTTCAGGAATTTTTCACTAAGCCTTTATTACGCAATATTGAGTTTTTTGCTGCACGTAAACTTGGAATTCAATGAAATGGAAACAGTCTAGCTACCTAGAGTAACATCTTTCCTTTTCCAATCATTACGAGATTAATCGCTTAACCTGACACGCAGAAAAATGAGACACCCTTATTGGCTTCGTGTAACTACCGAGTCCGTGGATATATATCTGTGCAGTTTATTTCGCATTTGTACTTCTTCATTAATTTAAGAAATGTTGCGCTTGAAGCAGGTGTAGCTAAGCGAAGCTTTTCATTGACTTCTGAACGTTGTATTTAACAATGAACCAAAGACGCTGTCTGGCGTGGAATTCCACTCTGCATAAATTATGTGTTTACAACTACTGCAAAAGTCAGCATGGATTCGAACAGAGAAACGGGTCGGACTTGCTTCATCTTGTCCACTAACTCATCTCTTTTACTGACAACCTTGTTTTCATCTCGGTAAAATAAATTGTAATAATAACTTTCTAAGTTGATAAACAGTCTGCATCACTAACTGCTCGTAACTTAGAATTCCTTCCTATGAACAGCCATTCGGACACATTTAAGTAAGTTATGATAGTATAAATTACTTCTCCTACTGTCTACTCTCCCAGTTTCTTCTGTATGGTGGCTCACTAAGATTCAACCAGAATTTTTTATCTCTTGTTAGTTATCAAATCAAGTGTGGATTGAGATTTTTAACTGCTAATTCTACCAACTCCCCACTGCCTCATCATCCTTTCAACCTTTCTGTGCACAAAATAATTTTCTCATTTATATCTTTCTTTCTTACCTACCTTTGCGATCAACCTTAAATGGCTGAATGTTTCTTCACAGATCTAAGAACTAGCTACGTCACAACCACGTCTGGTACTTGTCAAAGACCTCAAATCAATCGCTATGTGGTAGTGGCCCATATAAAATATTTCATCCAACCCCTCCTTTCCAACCGTTAATAAACGAATCCAGCTTTAAAGGAATTTAATTGTTCAACTTTTTCCAAAAGATTATTTGAAATTAAGTTTAGGTCGCTTCGCAGTTATGTAGCTTCTAAAAGGCTCATCATCACAAACGCTTTACTGATTAATTATTACACAAGTATCTTTCTCTACTAACTAAAAGACAACCGTTAGGTGCTAGTTTTAAGCCATAGAATGAAACCTTCCTCTAACTCGAACTTTTAGAAAGTATGTGCTGAATTACAAGAGCTACTTTCCAACGATTGATTACAAACTCAGTTATTTTTTAAAAAGTTATGAATTTGCGTAAAGTTTTATTTAAGTTTTTGAATCGTGTAATAAACGGAAAATATTTATATCATTTAACTTTTAGGTTCGTAAAGGTTTGACCTGATTTACTGCAAGTTAACTTCACTTGCACAAAACTGCTTCTTACACAGTATAACTTCATGGGAGGCTCAGTCTCATGATGCAAGATGAAATGTTTTTATTTACGAAAAACAAGTGGGCGTGATTGATTAATTGTTGCTCCTTGACATACGAGTCCCCGAAGATATAAAATAAAATCAGTCTAGATATAAAAATACACTCATAATTCTGATAATATTAATGATCGTGAATTTTGAAACCAAAATTTATTATATTCCCAAATTGATACATTTTTCAAAAGTCGCCATCAACAACTGAACTACGGTATATCAAATCAGTAAGGCTTTCAGTTACGTAATTTAATAACACTGCATAATAATAAATGTACACAGTATATATTCCACAGAGTGAAATTTCGGATTTAATTGTGAGCCGTATTTTCATTGAATTACGGTTGTAGTATTGAACGAATATAATGAGTAGATGCTCGATTTGTTAAGAAATCACAAATGATTCTTTAGTTTGTGATTTTGAGATAACACAGGGTTATGGAAAGAGAACGAGTGGAATTCGCATCATGAAATGTGACACTACTGTCAAAGTGTTGAGCAATGAGCTTAAGAAAGCTGGTTACACGAAATGCGAGAAATTCAGAGGAAAGAGTGAAGGATGTACCACAGAAAAGTATTTGTAGCTTAGAAAGCAAAGGCTACTGATATAAAAAATGGAGATGATAGATGTATTTGTGCTCGGGTGTGTCATCTGCCCAGCATTCATTCGGTTTTGAAAAACCTACAGTCATGGAATATTATGAAGGAAGGCAGATTGTGAATATGCATCATAAGTGAAATGAAAGTCACATAACCTTATGTTATTTGTAGAAAGGAGAACATTGTATGCAAGATGCTAAGACGAAGAAACTGGTGGGAACATAAGTAACATTGGGAACGAAATGACGTTCAACGCTGCTTGCTGAGACAGTTTTTGAAGTTTAAATTTAGACCAAACACATGAACCTCGTTCGGGTGCTCTAATGTAAAATGTAACTGTCGTTAGCTCTTAATGGCATTAGAGCCAGTTGTTTATTACCTCAAATAATACCGTACTTCTTAGAATTAGTTGCTGGGTAAAATCCTCCCAACTCTTGGGTATCCTTTCACTCAAGGCTATTGTCTAATTCAGCAAACCCACATAAGCCATATACTCTTCTGCGAACTTTTTCACCACTTTTTCTTCCTCTCCTTCTATTCACCCACTTAATGTAACTGCAATTAAACACCGAAGAAACTGACAGGCCTCGTGTCTTGTCTTGCACTGAATCACGTACTGCATATACTTTTAATGCAGAGGCAAGCCTTAATAAAACTTGAATGAATTGTAAGGCAAACATAATATAATTATGAAGTGAGACCAGAATCGAATTTCCAGTATTAGCGTTGACAGATTTCAATTATACCTTGTGCCTTGTATTCTATCAGCAGGTTCAACCAGGTTATTATCAGAATCGTGTTGTTCGCCGTCATCACTATTATTGCAACAACTTTACATACGAATTAGTTTTGTTTCTTGTTTGTAAATATTATGCACTGAACTTTAAATCAGTTTTAATATATTTCATCTACTCTATACTCTTTACGTACTATTTCATCTATACGTACTTAGTAAACGCATCACAGCAGCAACTGCCTGCTGACTTCTGACAATACACAGCTTACGATCAATTTTGAACTAAAATACTTTGCTGTTGCAGAATTTCAGAAGTAAATCAGGGGTAAACTTTAAAACGCATCTGGTCGTAGAAAAGTAGTGATAGTGAAAAGTCCCTCTCGATTTGATTACTAAGAACAAGTAGAAGTGGAGGACGTTAGCTTGTCAGTACAAGTAAATGGAGTGCATACAATAGTTATACAGTAATGTGCTCTCATTTTGCGTTGTATTAACAGGAAGAAGTCTATTTTGAGCAGACACACACACACAGACACACTTTGCTAGCGTATGTAGTACGAATCTATCCCGGAGAAAAGAACTCCAATGAAAGTTCCTTAACGGAAGAAAAAAAGCAAGAGAAGTTTATCCACTACTCCTAGTTTACATTGCAGCACGTGCGACTATGTCTTCTAAACCAAACCAACACGATTCACAAATGATGTATCGTGTGCTTTCTTGCTCGATTTTCCTCAGCTACCTTATCGCGAAAGTAAAGAAGACTCTATTTCTTGTGTGCACACATAAAGGTTGAAAAGATTCCTCGCTCTCTAATTTAGTATGGTCTTCTGTCTCTCCATACACTAGCATCTCAGCTAATTTTATGTTCCGCATTTATCATCATTAGGATTCTCCGCTGAGGTCACAAAGGATGAGCTACTCTAAAGAACAATACTGCTCCACAATAAAGAATCAGAGAAAATGTCACTACGCGTGTATTCTTCCTCATTATTATTAAAGGTCTTAAACATTCGTGAAGCTTCTGAAAGAAATCACAATATATTTCAGCTAGTATAATTACTCTAAGGAAACATTACTCGTATTCGGTAGCGATAAGGTTCAGATATGTAAAGCATGTTTCTTTCTACGAGGCCAAGCACAAACTTCGCATCGCTTTTAATTAGTTTCCTGATTTTAAGTTCACTGTTGAAGGAATTATGCAGTTATACATTGAAGAATGAAGGACTCTTTTGGATCTTGTGGGCACTGCATACAAAAAATACAATAAACGTGTGCATGCATTTAAGATATAGATATAATTAAGGTATAATGTTAATATTTTTTAGTAGCAGTAATGTATTTACTTAAGTTTTAACAGATTTGTAAAGTCGTTTTATCAAAATTTAAAAATATATGTTCAGACATGCTTAATTTTAATATAAAAGTAATAAAATTTCATTCTTCATACCGCGGCTACGTCTTTTCTAAACTACTGACTAATTTCTCAATAACGCATTCAAAAACATTTTTGTAAAGATTTTCACCACTTACAATGTCATCTCTTTTTGACACCCCTACTAAAACAGCCATTTATTTAGTTTTGGAGCAAACAATTGTTTTTTTGAAATCAACATTGTGTGTATATGCTTCATAAGTAGTGGCACACGTGTCGAGAGACATCATATATTTGCAATAGTCTCCAGAAGAAAATCCCGATGGTTTCCAGATGACAGAAGAGTGAAAACGCGAAATATACCCAGTTAATTTTGTAATGTTTAATTCATTTTGCACATTAGTGTTATTCCTTCTACTGCCTTACGTGCGAATTCATATTGCTTTGGTTAATTAAATTTAACAAAATATTGATCACTCTGAAATACTATAATATATATCACAATAATTTGCATAGATGAAGTAGTTAAAGTCTTTGAATTGCTAGCAGAATACTGTTTAGCACCGTTTTAAAGTTGGAGTTTAATGATGTTAATAGAGAACACATGAATGCCATACTTGTAGGTTGGTGGGTTTGTGTTAAAGAATATCAGAGAATATAATTTACTACAGGCCTAAGTAACTTGTAGACAAAAGAGTATTTTAGTAATAACAGGAGTTGCAATCGAGAAGGTGAAAGTACGATAATCCCGTGTAATTTCATATCAATTGGGGAAGAGAGACACACACGACACACATGCTACACCAATTAGCACTCAGTTTTAGAACACCACAAGGAGGTTAACACACACATGGCACACTACAAACATGTCAGGAAGGGTCAGACGACACAGACAAAGGGACACACGAGAGTTTCGAAGGGTACATAATATTAAAAGAAGGAGGTTCAGGGCTACTGTACATTAGGATATACGCGTGTAGTACGACTAAAAGCATTTGCGAGTGGCCTGATTTGAGCGAAAATTTTGAACCCTATTTTGCAACAAAATCACGTTGCTCTATCCATATGACGAGAGCTACAAAGGAGTTAAGATTTGCCCACACATCTTTCGGTCCGATTCGGACATTTGTCGGTTTACTACTTTCTCAGCTTAAGATATTGAAGGTTAGTAGTAAGTAGTAGAGTCCCGGTCCCGGGTAAATATCGGGCACAGCATTTCATACACCAGAAATACTCATACAGACACTTAAACCCGTTCTCATCACCTCATGCACCACAGACTCAAAGCCAAAGCTCCCCTTAATTTACCCTTTTATGCCCAAACTAAGAAGAGTATTTTCAAGTTTATGAGAAAAATTTGGATAAATTCCCGAATTTTTTGGCTGCGACGGTTGGCTCTGGGCTGTCTACCAGGTCCTGGCTGGCCTTCCCTGGCTCATGGACAAACACACTGTGCCTAGGACAACCTCTTTTCTTGAACCGTGCAATGTTTACGTAATAAATTTTGGAATCTTTCTTCTTCCAAGATTCATTGAACACATTGCCAAGAACTTGAGGAATATTGGCTAATTCTACCAAAACTAACCCTTGTCATCAATTATAATGAAAAGGTGCCAATTTCCCACACACCACATGCCCAAGTAACGCAGCCTCCACGTCCTTCCTTCTGTCCCTACGCATTTCCGCAACTTACGCACCTCACCAAAATCACAAAATTATTAATTCCTCTGATTTCTCTTTCAAAACATTCCTCATATTCTAACTTTCTTTTGCAGCTCCGAAACAAGTATCTACCCACCCCACCATATCCCCGAAGGAATATCGAAACTCACCTAGATGCCCGTGATGTATCCTCCTCCACCCGTGTCAAGTCAGTCCATAAAGCGATGTTACAAGCAAGCACTGGAAACTTAGTTTTTAGAAAAACAGAAATAATTCGAATTTCCGAAATGAAAAGCATGTAATATGTAAAGCAAGAGAAGCAGAGGCAGCAGGAGCAGAGTGATTTTCATGAGAGTGAAAATCTCCTTTGTTCGGCGGTGGTGGACGAGTGAAAGTGCAGCTGACTTGCTCGCCAGACTCGCCAGACTCACCACCACCACCACCTCCTCCTCCGGCATGAGGAGAACTCACTCACACTTTCCTTTCAGTTTTAAATTTTTGTTCTTCATTCCTCCTCCATCAGAAACTTATTGTCGAAATTCTTTTTGACAGCACCTCTTCAGGAAGGGCCAATTCACCTTTAGTGCTTGCTTCTTCATGTGTTCTGTAAGTATTCAATTTGTAAGTTCAAAGTGTGGGAACGGTTCTTCAATTTAACGGCATTCTTCTCATTTGACTTTTTGATATTTCTAGATTTAACTGGTTTGAGGTTTTGACTTGGAAACTTACTGCGTGTTTCCTAAAGTATACTTTGTATGAGCTTTTCGGTGTTCTGAGGAGGGGATATCGGATTGGAATACTGTGGTAGGTTTTGTTTGCAAGTAATTCATTTTTGAGTTAAATTACATTGGCCTTGGAGAATAATATTGTTGAGCACTTACAAGTGTTTTGATTCGAATCAGCAGATCATGTTCAACAATCGAGTGATGGCTTGGAATAGAGTAGCGCTAAGGGGATACAAGCACTTTCAAAGCAACAGTGATGCAGTGACAGTGACGTCGCAGCCTCAGCCACTGAATCGCAATGGGATGAACATGAAAATTCGAAAATTTTGTCGCAGCAGCGTAGGTGCTAGAAGACATTGGGGTGCTCAACCGCTGGTTGGAAGAGTAGATTTCAAGTCATGTAGAGAAACGAATGGGTTAAATTCAATCCGGTGGATGTCCTCGACTGTTAATCCATCGGAATCCAAGGAGGTGAAAGCAGCTCAAAGTAGTTCGACGAGCGACAAGGATGAAGGCATCACTACGCCGATTACAGCTGGTGATCCAGCAGCTTTTTTTGAAATGAGTAAAAGCTTTAGCAGATCTGATACTTGGAGATCTAAACTTGTCAGTACGATGCTAGTCTATCCAAACTTCATTACGGAGAAAGAAGAGGAATCACTTATGAAGGAGATCGAACCGTATATCAGTCGGTTACATTATGAGACTGCACATTGGGATGCCGTAAGTAGAGTACAAACTTGTTGTGTATTATTGGTAAAATATGAGAAAGGTTTGAAATGATTTTCATCATTACTACAGGCGATACACGAATACCGAGAAACAGAAAGAAGCAAGTGGAACAAACAAAATGACAAGATTATTAATCGAATTAGAGGATTGGCGTTTCCTGTCGGTGTTCCACAGCTGAAGCTTGTACACATTCTTGATCTTGCGAAGATTGGAGTTATTAAACCACATATAGACAGTATTCGAGTAAGTATCAAACTTTACGTGTTAAATGCCGCCGAATTAGGTTATCAGTTGTCATTTTATTTATTTTTCTTTCCAGTTTTGTGGCAATACTATAGCTGGATTGAGTCTTCTTTCTGATTCTGTCATGAGACTGTGTCATGATGTCCAAAAGGATTTTTTCTGTGATGTACTCCTGCCTCGTCGATCGCTGTATGTTATGAGGTAAGTTGAAGTTAAGCGTAATATACAGGGGTTCAGTCCCATCGTTCATGTTTTGTTATATTTATTTAGTGAATTTTCTCGTTACGAGTTTACACATGAAATTTTGGCCGAGCCGGATTCTCTATTCAAAAATCAAAAAGTCTCACGGGACCGACGCGTGTCAATCATTTGTCGCAATGAACCTGAAAATACCCCGGGACCTGTGTTTAAGCCATTGATTTCGAACTCTACTTAACCTTTTTACCTCGATTTAGTTGTTTCATCGAAAAAAATTCTAAAGGATACTACTTTCCAGCAGCGCAAGAAACTTAAGTCGACTTTACCTGTATTACGGTCCACTAAGCAACCACGCCAACAAGTAATGTTATAGAAACAGTAGTCTCTAGTTTATGTATTGTTTATCCGCATTTATGAATTTCTAAGACGTCCTACTGGTAATAATATCTTTCATGTAATAAAAAAATCGCAATATTCCAGAGATGAATTCGTGTTATGACTTTTATTTATATTGTTACTGTTTGGTCACGGTATACAATTCATGCTGTATAAAATTACTTTCTACGGTAGGTAAACTCACATTATAAACACTCATAATACGATTTAATACTAAAGCCTAAATCAGTGATGCACTATTATTCTATTTATATATAAATGTAGCAACAGCACAGTAAACACATGTAGAAGCATTCTCTTGCATATTGGAATATGCTCCTACACCGAGAAGTATCGTCAGACTTATTGCAGTAGGTACAGAGTTCCATGCGAAAAAATTACAAGTTAGTTTTTATTACAATGTGCGTCGTCTAAAAATTCAAAGTTCAATAGGAAGGATCAGAAATCAGGATGGTTTGTTTAGGATATAAGTCGAGCTTGAAGCTTGAAGAATATCTTGTAGCATATTTATCAATAATTTGTGATCCTCATTTATTAATTTCTTTTCAGGCATTTCGGAATCCTGTCTATCTAGAAATAATAATTACTCCGATGGGTTGCAATTCGCAACTAACTCACTGTGTTATAGTCTACACAATTCGTAACATTAGAATTTTTCCCTAAAATGCAATCTATTTGGAACTTGTGACATGGTAATCTCCAGTTAGAAATACTCACTACTGTTCACTTGTACTAATTACATTTAAGTCATGCTTGAATGTTTAATTACTAAAGCGTTAAAAGATCTTATTCTTAATACGGAGATGGAATCTATGAAGACAAATTAAACCTGACGGAGAAGGAACGGCTTTCAGTTAATCAAGGAACATTGGAGTTTTCCTGTTTGTAGACTGCATGGAAGGCGTTACGAATGAGCGCATATGGAAAGCAGGATTCCAAAAGATCCATAGTCAGGAATGGTGATTCTTGCACGATCTTTGAACAAAAAAAATCAAATAATGATTAATGCAATCATAACCATTACTGTGTATCTTCTTCTACAACCAAAAGCTACTCACCATGTCTAGCAATAAGTAGACTGACTCCCGATTCTTTACTGCTTCTTTTTCTTCTTCTTGTCCAAGCCGGAGAAGGCTTGACGAAGCCAACTGCAAGAGATATAGGGTTAAAAACTAGACAATTTAGTGTCTAAAGATAAAATATTGCTTAATTACAGCCAAGAACTCCTTTAATCGGTCTTCAACGTCATTTTGCCCGTAAATGGTAAACAAGGCACCAAATATCGAGTTCACAGCAGCAGCTAGGCAGTGAATATTATTGGTGTGGCCTTCTAACGACGCTCGATACACGGAGACGTCGATACGCGCTAATTTCGGAATGGAAATGGCAACAAACACCATCAAAAGACAAGCTAACATGTACTCATCTTCCCCGATTTCTGTCGAGATAAGTTTAAAAAACTTGCATTTAATGAATTATACAGCAACAAATATTAAGTTCAACCGTTACTTACCGTTTTTCTGACTACGCAGCGTCTGAACAAGAGTAGGATCGATTTTCTGTGCAATACCAGCCGCCGATGCCATTTCAGCTACATTCTGAAAACAAGCATAGTATGTTAATTGAAAAGTTCTTATGAATTCGTTAATTATATTATTATATTTATGAGTATGACAATTGATTTAAGTATTACCATTGACTCTCCATTTGGAGCATGATCATGAAAATCAAGTATGGAGCTTAGTAAGTATGGAATTCTGTCAATGAGAACATCATGCAGGGCTTCTTGTGTAAGTTGCCGGAAGCGCAAAATCATTCCTATGATTGTCATTCTTTGGAGCACATTATCAATATCTGTAAACACATACGTTTTTTCACAATGAAAGAGAACCGTAATGACAATAATGTAACACTATATGAAGTTTGCATTTATTTCATTGATTACTTTGCAGTCGTTTCGTTAGATCCTTCATCAAGTCCGGTTTGTCGAAGTTTGTCCTTAGGGCAATAAGAACTTCCTTGTTTAAAGCTACCATTTTCTGAAATCAAGACAATAAGTCATGAAGTAGTAGTGTGAATGTTGGCTTTGAATAATTAATTTGCCATCATACCTTTAGTTCCGTGAGTTGTCCTGTTATCTGCCACATTAAAGTTTCATTTAGGTGTTTCATACCGTAAGGACCTATCAGTTCTGCTAGTGCTCTTAATTCAGTGACATCAGTGAATTCTTCAGCACTGAATGGCAGTGCACCTTCTGCAGTTAAGCTTACAAATGCTCTTTGATTTGGAGAGAAGCATATGATGCCTGTACTGACTTTTCGTAGCAATATCTCAGTATACCATTGGGTATAAAGTGCTGCAACAGTCTTATCTCCATGAGAATCTAACTGCTGAGTTTGTTGTAGCAGAACATTGTTGAAGACACGTGTCATATCCAGGTGAACTATTAAACGGAATACAAAACAAGTTATACAGTTTATAGTCAACTCAACACTCTACATGATTATAAGACTTCATCCGAAATGCGTACCATAGTTTTCAACTGTTTGAAGTACGTTCATGTATGTTCGAACGCTAGCGAGCAATTCAGATGGTTTTGCGATTTCATTTGTATCAGAGTTGTACATAACCATTCCGACCAATGCCCTTGCAAATCGGTTTTCTAGATGCTGATGAAGATATTCTTTCGGAGCAAATGTGTATTCCCAAACAGAGATAGAGGGACAGTAGTTAATTGCATAGCAAAGCTCAGTAAGAGCCATATGCAACTTATCCATCCTAAAATAATCAATTACATTTACATTAGGTGCTACTACACATTATCTGATACACATTAGCTACAGTAAAATTAAAATTAATTACGTTGTTAAGTCTTCTCTAGTTTTACGGAAACTCTCGACACCCGGTCGATTTACTTCCGGCAACATCTTATTCTTATTCTTGTCCTTTACTTTCTTCCGATGTAAGTGCTGCTCTATCAGTGCCGAACAGTGCTTGGGTAGTAACTACAAACAATGAAGGTGTAATTGTTTCGGCTGAAATTATAACACTAAGCTGCTTTAAGTATATAAAGTTAAACCTTATCTGTGAGTGTGCATTGTTCGTCGCAAATGGTAGTAATTATATTCTTTGCTTCTTTTGACATCTCTTCCAGAAATAGATTAACGACAGACAAACTGCGTTCTCGAATATGATGCCTCTGCAAATATAACACCAACAATTAATGTTCATCTTATCTAATACAAATGCAAAATTATCTATCATATCATATTCGCACTTACCTCTTCAGGACACATTTCATGGGTACAGTTTTGAAAATGACTGCATATGAGTGGAAATGCCACAATATAACGATTTTGAGCTGGGAATTCTAAGCACATGTGGAATTGCTCCTCGAAAATTTTGTTGTAGAAGCTGAAAGTATGCAATAATTGATTCAGCTGCATGCAAAAATTATCAATATGCATAGGGAATAGAACATCTAGGAAACTACATACCACATGAGGGAGAGATCTGAAGTTTCGGATAACAGTTCATCTTGGTAATCAACCAATTTAAGATGAAATACTGTTGTGTTCATAAGATTGTAGAGTCCTTGTATCCTACCCACTGAGTGAGAGAGGAAGGACTGAAGTCTGTACCAATCAAGGCGGATACCCCGGAAGTCAAAAATTTCGTTTTCTTCAACTATAACAACACAAAAATATTAAAGCACTAAAAATATGTTAGGCAATTTAGCGTTGATGCAACTGACGATCGCAAACCTTGTTTCACAGATAGGCTCGATATTGTGTTGTAAATTGATCCTAAAATCATAGACTCTGTTTCCATTTTTGCAAAATTTGGCAACAACTGGCCCAAAGCAGGTCCATCGTAACAGGACAAATATTGAACGTAGTAACGTTGAATAACTTGACTATACTTGCGAACCAACGCTAAAATTCCATGTAATAGTTTTCTTAGGACATGAGGTAATTGATTGCAGTTGACACATCTTGACTGTTTAAACTAAACATTTGGTCATACCTCTGAGCTCCTCCATATGAAACAGCAATTCCGGCAACTGCCTGTCAGTTAAATCTTCGGTAGCTTTTGTTTTACCTTTGTGCTGCGGAGGGTTATCGTGATGACGAACTAGCCATACTACTTCATCTCTTGCATAACAAAGTCCCATAAACACATACAATGCCTACAAGCAAAAACACAGTAAAGTTAAGTAAAGAATGCACACAGCGGTGTAGCAAATCGATTAATACTATAACTACTACCTTTGGTCCCAAGAGCCCTGGCTGATCGGTCATAATTAAAGCCATTTCCTTCAAGGCTGTCCTGTAAAATTTTCTCCTCTCTCTGTGCATAAGTGCTCTGTACGTGGGTAATGTCTCATTAGATACTTGTCAATGTTATAACTCATTAAGTAGCCAATAATTCTACTTACGCATTTTGTACGGCATAGTTGTAGGCATCTTTTACTTCCGATATGCGTTTGTTATACCCTTTGATCGTATCGAAGAAACTAATTATGTAAGCATGCGTGTATAAAACTTCATCGCGAAACAAAGTGACGACCCATGATGATCGCAAGGCTGAAAGCCACATTTCATCCGCCGGTGAAGGCTGTGAATGCTGTACATTCAAGGCTTGAGAACACAGCATGAATCCGACTAATGCAAAAAATAACCATGTCAAATAACAAATTAAACTTTGAGAACATTGATTTGAAGAACCACTTACATAAAATCCACCGTTCCATCACATCTAGAGACAGATATTCACATGGAGTTGTGTCGGTTCTGGCAGGGATGAGCAAATATCCTGGTTGGGCAGTCAGACTCAGCATTTGTTTTTTTCTGAATATCAGTACACCAAAATCGTAATAGTTAGCCTTCGAATAATAGTAATATATTTTCCACATTCAAGTTTCTGCAATATTACCTCAGAGTATCTGCATCAAGGTTACGTCGAGGGTAAATATTTTGCAAAGACACTAAAGCACGCACTAACATCTTACTGTGGGGTCCAAATTCTTCAGACAACTTTTTGAGCGGAGGGTCATACTCCAATATAAGTTGCCCAAGACGGGGAAAACTTGTATCTCTATTTTATAAAGTAATTGGAATTTAGAATCCATTTCCACTCAGCTGACTTGACACAAATTCTTATTAATCTTACGGAGAATTATTTGCCATTTCATGAGCCACATGAAACAATCCCAATACTGCTTTCCGATCCTCCACCCTCGACAGTAAAATCATTAGGGTAACGAATGTAACAACCAAATCCAAATACCCTTTGGTCAAGTCAAAATTTAAAGTCTACAAAATAGACCAATCTTAATGAATATTTCAACAACAATTTTTATATCTTTGAATTAATAATTCTCACAATATCAAGTTCCACTTGACACCCGTGCATGATAGTAAACAATTCCGACACATGATCCTTGAAGTCCAAAAGATCCACAAATGTATAATAGTACAACTGGAGTGTTTTGTTAATCTCCGTTCTATATTGTTGAATATTCTGCACCTAAATACCCAGAATACAAGAATGAATATGAATCAAATCTTCAACACCTCCTCTCCAATACACCCCCAGAATCCACAGCACACTTACTTGCTTAATGTCAATGTTTGGAAACCGCTTGACAATGTGTTTAATAGACGACTCCAATTGTTTCTCCGAGAGAAACCCCGGCTTGCTTTTCGCATCCCCGCATGCCTATCACGCAAAAAGCACAGTTAGTCTTCCCATTCTTCGATCACTTTTAACCTATGACCTCCACCCACCTTCTTAATATTATAAAGTCGCGTCAGAAGACCTTGTCCCCTGTCATTGAGAAGTGTGAGCTTCTCCGCCAACTTCTGCTGGGTCACGTCCATCCTCTAGCCGGTCACAGCGGTCGCGAGTCAGGGCGGTAAAAACTTTCAAATGACCACACCCCTTTCACGCCTCCCTTCAACTCGCACTAGTCAGAATGTAAACAAACACCGAATCTCAATTTTCTCATAGATTAAAGATACAATACCCCTCGAGAATAACAGTTCCACAAGTTCCACTACAATCTAAAACTACCTAAGAGCAATAAACTAAGAAACACCGTGTGTGAGTAGTTTCATCTAGATAACGAGCTTCCTTCCCACAACTACTCGAACTGCAAATTGACTCATCATTTAAGTTTAAATTACCTCTTCCTCTTAAAACAAGGGCTGTGGTGTTTGTAATCAAACAAGGCTTTTCTCGCAGTGAGTGACACTTCCCTGAATACACTTCACACTTAACACAGTTCTGTGCTTAACACTGCTGTGGTGGTGGTGGTGGTGGTGGTGGGATTGTGGGAGGAGTACCGGCAGATGTGATATACCCGGGTGCCTCTAGATGGACCATCCTTAATATCCTTAAGCAAACCCATTTCACTCGCCTCAAGACGCACGCACACACACACACACACGAAAGTTGTAGCTATTAATGCTCATTCAGTTCGAAACTTCACACCTGATTCAACAATAGACAGGTGTGGTTCGAACTAGTTTCATACTTGTAATTGTACACACCGTAGGATTGTTTGTCTCCAGCGACGAGGTGTCCATAAAAAGCATAAAAGTGACGACCACTGCAACGTGTCCTTTCTGTTTGTTTACACTTTGACGGTTGGATCCAACACTGCCACTGCTGCATGTTGTGTAGACGTGTCCTCCGGTTGATTGGGTTTTTGTTGTTGGAACTTATAATCACGATTTCAAGATTGTGAAATCATCGCTGGTGACTGGTGCTCATCAAAAATAAAAATATTATCAGTGATAGAAGCTTTACAAGATTTCTTAGGTAACAAAAATAGGCACCTGTAATTTCATATCTGTCAGTGGGATCAAGCATGATTTTTTAGCGATTCTGAGATGACAGAAACAGGTTGATTAATTTCATTGTTTCTATTCCAGGATGGTAATGACGTGAGAATTTGAGAAGTTACAAGGTTACTGCAGATTATTCAGGCTTGGTGCAAGCTGTTCTTTACCGTGAAAGTTTGTAAAAGGGTGGTGTGCAATCTGGAATTTTTGACTCCTGGATACTGGAAGAAATAATTCAAAATGCCTAAGTCTGATAAGAAGGAAACGCTGTGCTCGCAATATGCATATATTGCATTTGTGGTGGCATCGTATTGGTAAGCATAAGTGTGAATGTTAGAATATATTTGGTGCAAAAACTTTCGTCGGTGCATAAAACGATAAATTTGAATTTTATTAGGGTCATCTCTATTTCCATCGTGTTTGTAAACAAGTCGCTGCTAAGTGCTCAGCAGGACTTCGATGCCCCCATGTTTGTAACCTGGTTCCAATGTGTCTTTACTTATGCCGTTTGCATCATACTAGGGCGCTGTCGGAGTATCTTTCCTTGGTTTCCGGATATTCAATTTAGTTACACTACTATGAAAAGGGTATGGTCAAAACTCAACTTTTAAAATCGACGATTAGATAATTAATTTCCGTTTATTTGTTTGTAGACTTTGCCATTGTCCGTAGTCTTTGTCGCAATGGTCACATTCAATAATTTATGCCTCAAATACGTAAGTGTGGCATTTTACTATTTGGTCAGATCTCTTACAACTGTAACAAATGTTTTCTTCACCTTCATGATCTTAAGTAAGCTACCTAGCGTGAAACCATAATTGTACAAAATGACTTAAGGCACTTATCATTAATTTATGAAAACTTTGAATTACTCTGCAGGAAAACCTGTTTCGAACAAAGCAATCGCGTGCTGTGTAATCATAACCTTGGGATACTTCATAGGGATAGACGAAGAAGGAGTCACACGTACGATTATTACAGCTTAATTGCTTTTTAACTTTATTAAATGTTTCATTTTCACTTAACTTTTTAGGTGGAATAACTATGAAGGGAGTGGTTTTTGGAGTATTATCGTCCTGTTGTGTGTCACTGAATTCTATTTTTACGAAGAAAATACTTCCTGTAGTAGACGACTCCGTGTGGACACTCAATTATTACAATAACCTAAACGCGTCTTTACTGTTCCTGCCTTTGATGTTTATATTCGGAGAGTTACCCCAGACTATATTCGTAACGCAAATGACTGAACCAATGTTCTGGCTTCTTATGTGTCTTGGTGGAGTCATGGGCGTGTTGATTGGTTTCGTTACGGGAATGCAAATCAAAGTAAGAATTCCTAGAAATCTGTTAAACCAGAAATAGTGCTCACAGTATTACATTATTTAACAGGTGACATCACCTCTTACTCACAATATATCTGGGACTGCTAAAGCTTGCGTTCAAACGGTTATTGCTGTAAGAGTATACGAAGAAATGAAATCGTGGACTTGGTGGGCATCAAACTGGATTGTGCTTTTGGGAAGTGCGGCGTACACTAAAGTACAACAAATGGATATGGAGGCTGAATTTAATAAAAAGCGAACAGTTCTCCCGACGTAAGTAGCTGCAAGTTTCAAGTGGCAAGGAGACTATCAATTCATGCAAATTTGATTCAATGAATGTTTGGAATGCAGTCATCACAACGATAGCGATGGAAAGGAGAAACTCCTTACATCGGATGCTGAGGATGTGTAGTGTTCCAAATCAATCTGCCTACTCTATCTTACCTATTCCATCCTTTTCTGATTCTGTGGGTCCTTAAGTAACCTTGAGAAGGAAAGAAAGTACGCGAAGTATGCCAGTCATTAATAATTCCACAAAATTTAGTGTATAGTTAAAAATCGACGTTGTGTTTTTCCATTCACAGCTGACAAGCAGTCATTAGAAATTAGAACTGATACAAATATCAGACACCGTCTTATTTCAGTAGTGAATAGCTACTTCATGTCAAACTAACTAACAGCAAATATTTCAACATTTGCCTTACAACTTACAACTTACTAAGTCAATATTCCTTACGTAGCTAAAAAAGCTTCATTTAATTAGCTCGTACTGTTTTGATATATCGGAACACTTTTTATTCAGAAAGCATAAACATTTTATGCATGATTACTGTGTGCATGATTAAGTTATTTGTTCATTTTATTTTGTTAGCTTCATAAAGATTTACTATGCAGAAAATCTGTGATATATTTTCATAACTTGAATTATAAATGCACATGTCGCGTGGAATTGGGTTGTGGAGTATAAATGTACTTTCTCGAACAAATAGTATCGTACTATATAACTGTTTGAATATTTATTTAGTTGTGTGAAACTATGGTGCAAATTTCAACAGACTCCAACACTGCGTTCCTGAAGCGATTAATACGCAAACTAATTATTAGTAAAATAAAGCGTTTGGGCCTTGCTCTGTGCAGATGATTGTTGTCGCACGTCAATACCAATAAGGTACACAATGACCATGATGACACTAACTTTAAGGTGACAATGAATTTATTCGAATCATTATTTGGACTTCAATGAATAATAATAATTCAGTATTAGGATGTGGTACTTCAATGGTTATGTTGATTATAGTGAGTAATGAATGAATTAAGACAGAAATAATAATAAATGAAGCAACACAGTTAACACAGAACCTTCAAAGTTTTACTCAATAAGATTTATTGTTTACAATTTATTAATCTTAATCAATAACAGTATTTTTCGCCGACCTTAATATACGTACGTGATAACAAGAGGTAAGACATTGACAGATAGCAAACTTGATCTGAGCTCTATCAACCTTATTCGTCTCCAAATAATCCACCATGCGACTTTTCAAAGATGATCTGTCATGTAGAATACCATGCATAAATAAACATTAAAGTTGTAATACTTATCAATACATGACAGACAAGTCATATTTAAGTGGTCAAATAAGGAGGGATTTACCAGGTGAATTTCTGCACTTGTAAAGTGTGTCAAACTCAAGAAACAATTTGTAACCATCAAAGATTCGTTGCGATATTTGCGACTGACGAGAGTATCTAAACTTTTTGAGCTACAGATGTATGATTTATTATCGATTAATATTAGATGTAAAATCAAACATATCAAAGAAGGACAGATTTCGTTAGATTCAAATCTTCAGAAAAATGAAATCTGCGCATTGTTCAGGATTAAGGCTCATGAAGGGTAAAGACTAAAGACGATGTGACAATAAGAGGAGAATAGTAAGGGATTGCCCGAATCAATTTTTAAAGTTCTGAGCAGATACGATAGGGAAGTTTGCTAAATTACTTTAATTACATCCGATGATACAAATAGATAAATTGGAAAGGTAAGAGGTAAATGTAAGTTGTTCCAATGTTGAGGTCAAGATTATCAAGGTATTCTTCAAAAGATATCTAATTTCAAGATCTTAAATTGTAGGTACAGTTAAAAAGAATATTTCTCTTGTGCGATTTAAATAATTTATACGATCGTGAAAGTCTCAGATAGCTCTGTGGAGTACAATATAGCCGTTATAACCGAAAACAATTTATGGGTGAAATTTTCATCAAACGCCCCTAAAAACTCCTTAATATTTCAATTAAACTATGTTGTTTCCACTTTCCACTCTATATAGCAGCATATGGTCACCTTTATCGTAATTGATTATCAAAATAATTCATGATTTATACGATTAAGTATGTAAGGAATGTTTCTGTTTCCGACGGTCTCATCATCACCATCTTCAAGATATAATATTTGAGATTCGATTGAAATCTGAGTGAGTAAAGTTACTATACAGTTTCAGTAAAAAGGTAAACATTTGAGACTTTAATTCCGCACGAAATGAAACTCTCAGTTCTAAGCTGAAGTCACATTGAATGGATAGTTACAATGACATTGGATTACAAGAGAGAGGCAAATGCATTCAGAATTTTAAAGCTCAAGTGAAGTCTTTCACCAAATATTTTAAAGTTCCAAGTTATTTCGAAGTCCATTTAAGAAATATTGCACGTTTAAACCTTTTTTGGTTTTCGTTACTCTGACTTCAATCAAAAAATCACACTAGATTACAGTTTTCTTGTGGTATTGCCTTGGACCAAAATAGCCTGGATATTTAAAGAGAAAATACTAACAGCTGGAAATGTTACGCCCACTCCATGCTAAGTTGAAAATAAATTATAAGTAATTTGTGTCAGATGATAATACACAAAGTATGGGAGAAAGAAAGCTACTTCGGTGTAGATCGTCTTTGGGCCACTTCTTACATATTCATGCAGTCACAACCTAAGATGAAAAACCCTGGAAGCTAAACTTCAGTTTAGGTACTAATGACTCAACGCACGCATTTGCTAATCTACGGAATAAATATGCAAAAAATAAATAATAGATAAACCATAAAAACAAATAAATAAAAGTTCCACAGGAATCTTGCTAAACAAAAACTAACCATTCGGTTTCTCAACAAAATTTAAATAAAATAACAAGTGGCTTGAAATCACAAAGTGCCATCGAATTGTGCGATTGAATTAATATCTGATAATTGGTAATTAATGATTTAAAATAAGTTAAATTTTCTGCCACACATCTTATCATGCTGCTGGGACTTGAATACTTAAATTATACAACTAAATTTTAGAAATGTTTGGAAACTGTATCTAGCGAAACCACCTACACAGACATAAACTTCGATTTTATTGTCCAGCACCTCATAAAGTTTAAAATAACTACCCATCAACCCAAAAAGGATTTTCTGTAAATCTAAAAAATAATAAATTAACTACCTCTTGCGTGGAGTAACTTAAATATCCATACGCAACGGTTTCTAAAATAACGAGCACCAAACATCATGAGGAAAAGTTCAAAGAACCTTTTTCCGTTTCTAATAATACTAAAAGTTATATTTTATAGATTATTTAGATTATACAATTACCCTTAACCCAATACCAAGTACCATCACTCAACTTATATACATACTTATATATTATATATAACAGTAATGATGGTATACACAGACGGTTTCGTAATGAGTTAATGAGTTACAGGTTTAAGGTGTCACTGTCAATGTGTGTGTTTAACTTCCACTTAAGAGAAAGTCCAGTGCAATGGAACTGAACTGGATGGCTTTTAAGTTAAAGAATTTTATCGCACTAGCTTGTGAAGGATAGCTTAGTCTACTTTTTGAAGGATTACTTAAGTACATTTAAATTCAAACTATCTTCTTCCACCAACTGTTTCAGTTGATATTACAGGGTTTATCAAGTAAGGGATCACAGGTGTTGCAACTTTGTCATCCACTTAATATTATTATTAAGTTAAAATTACTTTAATAGTTATTGATCTTAACCGCTTCTGTCAAGTAAACGCTTACTGATTAGATCCTTATTGGTCTCATACATCGGGAAATAGTGGACAACCCTGAAAGCTGAAATTTCATAATGTTCTTAGAGTTCGAATAAAATACTTTATAATTGAAGACGCCGTCAATCACATAACAGTTAGATAATGTAAACATCATAACTCTAGTCTTAGCTAACGGATCTTGCAAAATCATTAGGGAAATTAAAGTTACAAGTTCGTCAACCACCGTTTCAGAATCCATTGCACACTTGACATATTCAGAGTTTTTAATTACTCATCCTACCGATACAAATACTCTTAAACCAGCCCTACTAAATTTTATACATCACTAGACGAATGTTACGTATAAACTTCTTACGTACAATAAGTTACGACAATCACCGCTTTGATTTAAAAGCTACTTAATCTTTAAAAATAGAGACGATGGGATAATCTACAAAACGAACGTGTACAAAATATTCCAACCAGTGTATAATAAATACTTTCGCGTCACTAAGTTTCAAGTTTCTAGGCTGTATTGTGTGAACTGTAATTATAAGTATTAGTATTTTTGCTAATACTTTCAAAAAACAAATGAGTGAAACTCCAAAAAAACTAAACGATATTTAACAACACACACTGTAACTATTCAAGTACATCTTTGATTGAAAGTCAAACGAAACTGTGAAACATCATGACGTGTGTTACTGTATGCAACAATGTATTAATCCATCACACACATGTTCACCTTTAATTTAAGTGTCATTTTCAGCACTTTAATGTACCAAGTTGTAGTCATACGAGGACATGAGTAAACATATCTATGAAAAAGCCAATCAAGAATGGAATGAAACGGACAGATATACCAAAATCAAGAGTAAGGATGACTTAAAGAATTGATAATCTAGCAAATGATGTGTTCACAGGTAGATATCGTCACGCACACGATACTACATAATTACAACTGCACTTATCAACGTTAGCATCGATAATTTAAATGATTTAGTTGTTTGTACATCAAAAGACTCGAAGCATCTCTTGAAGTATTTTTTTGCAGAACATACAATACGGATGACTCGAATAAACTCGGTTACATCAGAATCCTCGTGAACTTCAGATTCCAATGTGGCTAATAATTTCACAAATTCTAATTTTAGAATTTCAGCTCTGTGAATTTTTATCCTTAACAGCGACACCACAGTAAACCACACAATTAAAATATATCTACAATTAATCACCACTTACTGTCTTAATACTATACGCACCAATTTCTCGATTAGATTTGTGACAATAGTTTAATTCCATTAGATTCATGTAACCGATTACTGAAACCCCCACTAACCTTGCGAATCTCGTTGACATTATACAAATGATTGACAATCCATTAAAGTTTAAAGTTTAAAAAGGAAAACTGCACCTCATTCCGAACTCTCCTATCTCACAATACAGTATTTCTACAAATGTTCAGAATCAAATATTGGTCCTTTCAGTTACAAAGTTTAGTTCTCTTTACTCCAATAAGCTTCATAGATAAATATATAATTAAGGTACAAATCATATTGTACCGTTTGTAAAATTGCCAGCGTCTTTTGAAACACGCTAATATTATCTTTAATTATACAATATACAGTTCGAATACTATGCCAGGCGACCACTGGTTCGTATCAGTGTAACACAAGAAAATAAAGTTACGAAGTGTAGTTCTCGTCTTGCTACTCCTTACGAGTAAAAGAATTGAATAGAAAGAGTAATAATTAATAGACGTACAACATAAGAAACCAAAATTGACTGCCCTGCATGTCAATTAGTCAAAAAATGTTAACAAAACGCGGAACTCTGTCTTCCTATAAAAACCTACAGAACATCATCATAATTTATAATTGTCTTAAAGTTATCTTCGCATATAAAACACACGAGTCTAAAGAAGTCGATGAGATGTCCTGGAAGAAAAGTCGTCAGCAAGGTTGATGAAGTATATTCCA
Organism: Isotomurus palustris; assembly: GCA_034696625.1. Taxonomy (NCBI): domain Eukaryota; kingdom Metazoa; phylum Arthropoda; class Collembola; order Entomobryomorpha; family Isotomidae; genus Isotomurus; species Isotomurus palustris. The sequence goes on along the minus strand of JAQGAD010000006.1, from coordinate 53,920 downwards.
TTTAAAATGAAAATATAAAGTCTCAAGTGTCAACGAAGAATCGTTTAATACTTTCGTCTCAGATGGAAACAAAGACGAGCTCCTGATGATTAAGAGCTCCTAATTCTTAGCAGCGTCCCCCCACCGCCAACCCCCCGTGGAATTCCTAAATCTCCGTCTATCATAATTATTACACGATATGGTTCCATTCTTGGTGAGTGGTGACTCAGCACGGGTGTCACCACGAGGAAAAGGTGTGTAGCGAAGATAACCTCTCCCCCAATCAGTACGCGTAGAATGCTGGAGTGCTAGTCAGTTTTTCTTTTTCTTCTTGAAGTAGGAGTCAGCGTAGTGACCTGAGAGGGGGTCGTTGTGACCTCCGTGTCCTCCGCTGTGACCTGCATGGTGGATTCCCTGGTTGCTTCCATTGTTGTGCCCACAATTTAGTGAGTTCCCACCACCACCCAATCCTCCGGAAGGACTGCTGTGGTGATTTGAGTTTCCTTGCTGTCCATGCGGAGCCCCTGGGATGAATCCGTCGACTTCGTTGGCCCCACTTTCGTGGGCGACCTTCCTCTTGATGCCGAGAGGGTTCATGAGACTTCCGCCAGGGGCGGAGTTACTCAGAGAGGTGGCTCCAGGGCTGACTGAAGGGGCTGCCCAGATGTTCCGACTCTGAGAAGTGAAACTGTTCGTATGAAGTTGAGGATGAGGTGGTTGATGTTGTTGTGGAGCCCCAAGGTATCCCCCCGAATGTGGGGGACTCCCCAACACCGTGTTGTTGCTCCACGTCGGCGTTGGGGAGGCACTCCCGTTTCCCGACTCCAGTAAACCTTTGCTGGAGTTACGTGAAAACGGAGAGTACGTCGGGGACCTCGGACTCGAGCTGCTCATCTCACTCGACCCGTTCGACCCGCTTCGCTGAGGCTGGCCTCCCATTCCTTGATGATGAAGACCGTTGTTGAACGGCCGATTGTTTCCTATTGGAGATGGAGGGTTGCTGCTCATTCCTCCGGAGCTCCAGCCACCTCCTCCTCCTTTCGCTCCTCCAAATCCCTCGGAAGAGGAGTCTCCTTTCATCGACTGCATCAACAAGTCCAGCAGGGCGTTCGGCACTCCCTGGTCAACAACTCCGGAAGAAAACGAGTTCTGACGGTGCAACTGGTGGTGCTGTTGCATGTTGTGGTGATGCTGCTGTTGTTGTTGGAGCAGTCCGTTGTGATGATGCTGCTGCTGCTGCTGTTGCTGGTGCTGCTGGTGTTGCTGCAGATGATTTCCAAATGGAGGAGACATTCCGTCGTTCCCCATACACCCAAGGTTATTGTTCCCAAAGATGTGACTCAGACTCTGAGGATTACTCAGGAGGGAGTTTAAGGCTTCCTGCAAGTCTCCATTCATTCCTCCAGCATTTCCTCCGCGGTGAGAATGCGGACCTCCTCCTCCAAGTCCATTAGGACTGCAGAATCCAGGAGGAGACGACTTGTTGTTCATGTGCTGGTGGTGTTGTTGCTGCTGCTGCTGTTGTTGTTGTTGTTGTTGTTGTTGTTGCTGGTGATGAAAAGGATTCACTCCGAAAAGCGCATCAGCAGATCGTCCGATAGGCGACCCAGTTGAGCTGGACATGGGAGTCTTCATAAAAAGTGGGCTCGTGTTGCCTGGAGAATTGGCTCCGGAGTCGGAAGAAGTAGACTGTCCGAAAAGTGAGTACCACACCGCTTGCAATGGGTCTCCTGGGGGTGTTTTCGGTGTCGTCATTCCAGTGTCCATCGGCACGTCTAACGATGGGGAACTCAGCCCTGATGGTGAGGGCAACAGTGGACTCTGCAACAAACCAAAATCACAATGAATCTCTCACGTATTCCCTTATTAGAACTTTGTGCAGTGTGTCAGCCATCTGTAGAGGCCAGGCATCCACACATTCCACATTTCGCAGACCGTTCACCTCATTTGAATCCTTCCTGCAAATTCGTAGACGACCAAAATCCAAAACTCTTCTCTACCTTCTTTTAAAAAATGCTATAAATACTGACACACACACACACACACACACAAGTGATGCTTCTTGCTCAACAAGCTCCGCATCTGGATGCAATCAACCGTCCAACCACTTCCACAAATATCTCGTTCAAAAATTATTCCCAACGTTCTCTACTGGTCGATGTATGTAATGTGCTCATCCACTTAATCTGTCCTTCATTTGGGAAATCTAGGACCCTCAACTTTCTATCTCTCTCTTTGATTGCACACTTTTTCCTATTGTATCTGTCTGTCTGTCTGTCTCCAAGTATTCCCTTTAGGAGTCTTCTTTTATTTTTTAGATGCACTTTTATTGCACAACAGAATTATTGCAAAACCTTCTAGACGTCTTGGCTTGATGCCTTACAGCCAACTGCTCCTTTGACATCATTTAATCACATTTTACTCAAAGAGATGGCTCAATAAGTTTAGCAAAAAAACCGTAACCATTCATCAATCGACCAGTTGAGCTTGTTAACCAGTGAGCTCCATAAATCTTTCTCGTGCAGAAGTTCTTTTATTTGTGACTTCGGATTATACACACGAGTACACAAGTAGACAACGTGAGACACGAAGTCTTGCGTATTCCTCCAATTTGCCACGCATCTCACTAAATAAATCTGAGTGCTAAAAGAGAAACTACATAAACTCTCATGAGACAGTCTCGTAGTGTTTGTCCTTGTCCCTTAGTGTTTGACACTTACAACGTGATGAATGAAATATGACAGAAGAAACCGTCTCGGAGCAAATCTTCCTTCACCACGCAGAATGATGCATGAGACTGTAGTGACTGCAACTGTGCATGTGTGTGTGTGTGTGTATTAATCAGATTGATTGCTAAGAAATTTTCTTTTGTTTCGGTTGCTTAAATACCCTGGTGGATTCACTTACACAGTTACAACCTCAGAGACTCCAGTGAAAAACCCTATACTCACCGTTGGAATTAACTCAGCCTGTCTGTTTCAGCTGCACACGTTCTTTCAGCCTTGTTACTCTTTTTGATTCTCGTTTAAAGTTTGAAAATGTGTAGTGTGTGTGCTTGTGTATGTGTGCCAAGACTCCCACCCTTACTTGGTGAATTAAAAGGCTGACTTGACATTAATAGTATAATTAAGATGATTAAAAAATACTTGGAGTCCCACTCGAAACTAATAAGCATTTCATTAGGTAATAAAGTTGGGTTAAAGTGAGTGTGTGGAGAATGTGGAGACAGTTGTGGATGGGCTGGGTGTGTCCGTCTAATTTTACCATTTTTACTTACTTTGTGCATCCCATTCGATCCGTAGGGTGATGAAGTACTTCTGTTCCCAGATTTGAAAGCAGACCACTGATCGTCCTTCGTTGAGCCGTTGTTCGATCCGTTGCTCGCCACACTTCCGGGAGAAAGCATCCCTCCGTGAGATGAAAAGAACCCTCCTGGAATTCCATTCGTTGGCTGCTCCAGTTGCTGTGACGACAACCCTGGAGACCCAAGTCCAAGCAGATTTGAGACGTTTCCCCCGGAGTTCAGCCCTGGAATCCCACTCAGAAACTGATCGTTGTTGCAGCTTCCATTCGATCCTCCTCCTTTGCTCATCGCTTGTAGTGCTGCCAGAAGCTGTTGGTTTTGAAGGTTAGTCGCAGCATTCATACTGTTGGGACTGTTTGGAGACATCTGACCACTTCCACCTCCGTTGTTCCCTAAACCTCCTCCACCTCCGCCTTGTTGTTGTTGCATTTGAGATGCCAAGAGGAGAGTGAGGGCTGTCTGCTGAGCGTTCTTCACGAGATTCGGGTTTCCTCCGGGTCCAGGACCCACCTGTGGGGGTCCGAATGGGGAATGTGGCATAGGACCTTTTTGGAAACCTGGTCTCTTGTTCTGATCTCCAACTCCAGTCCCTCCCTTTCCTTTCTGGAGATCTTGAATCTGCTGCATTATGATCGTCTGGAGATTTTGAGCGACTGAAAGTGGCAATCACTCACGTTACATTTCCGAAATCTCTCCAAGCATTTATGTATTGTCATTACTACTGTTAAACTAGTGTTTCTTCTTCTACTCCTTAAGCACGATGATCTGTCTTGTAAGTCTCTCAGGCTTTTACTCACTTCAACTGGCTTTTCATTTATCATTTAACACAAAAATCTCATAGTTCCCCAACACTTCAACAATCTCCGTGTTCTCAGCTAACAAATCCGTGACCACACATTTTCGGCCATTTATCTGGTCGCTACCACTCTAACCGTGTCCAACCTTTTGAGTAGCGCTCTAGTTGATGTCAAATAGAGAGAACCTTATAGAATTTCATGAATATGAAAGTAAAATTTAGGAGACAAGGACGGTGGTAGAGGCTACTTCACCGCATGTCAACAGGAAAGCAATGTCTCTTGAATTAAGTACATTTAATGCAACTGTGACTCAGCCTAATTCCTGTTCGTTATTTGTGCTGGGGAGTCCCCAAAAACTGCGGAGAAAAGGGTGCAGCCCAAAGATGAAGCAGCCTAAGTGCAAATGCAATAGACGAGACTTCTAAGAGGGAGAAAGGAGCTTTCGGTAAACGTGATATTTCCTGGCCAGGTTGGATCAATTACAAATTATGGTTCCCAAAACTGAGGTCTCTTTTATGCTTCCTCAGATATGAGAGGGAATGCCAACTAAGTTGTATGTAGCTAACTTTCACCTTTTTCTCCCTCTCGTCGAGTATCAATGGCATCCTCTGTCTACCATATAGTAAACGCATAGTGTCTATTGTCTGCAATCCAGTTGCTTGGACACGATGTCAAGTCATCCATTCATTCATGAACAATGCTTTTTCATGTCATAACTTAATGTAAATTAAAACCATTTGGAGTAGTGGGGCATCACTTACACACTGGATTTTGTTTCGCCAAGCTTTGTAGTTGTTGGAAAACAGCAGGAGCAGGAGGGTCCGGGAGCAAAGCGCTTTTCCCTTTGTTGGTTCCCTGAAATTGAAAAGTCCTCAATTTTCAATCCTCCGTCTGATAGAAAGCACTCCAAACTCAATTGCTTTTATTACACAACTTAATTCTACGAGAAAAGAGCGAAGCTCGATAGTGAAAGTGATATAGTACAGGTAGGAGAGTGTATGTAGTAATTAGGTGAACGCATATATAACTTCCTTCTCTTCCTCATCAACTTCACGTGATGTATGAAAGAAGAGGTAATCAAATAAACCTTCAAAACTCACCCCATCGTTGAGTAGCTTGAGGTAGAGATTTATAGCTCGGACGCCAGGGATGTAGTAAGCCACTCGAATTCTGTGGCCGTGAAGAACATGTCCATCCAAAGTCTGTTGAGTCCTCTCAGCATCGTCTTCGTTTGTAAACTCCACCAATCCCCAGTCTTGTGGACAACCGTTTCTCAGAGCAATCTGCAACCACACAAACAACACATCCGTCAACTCATCTCATCTCAACGACAACGAAACTTTCTCCCCAATCAATTTTTAGCCCCACCCACAACCTTTCCAATAATTCCAAACCTCAAGATCACCTTTCACTACTCACAAATTTCTCCACTAACTCCCACTGACTGGCTAATGGCTCGTTGCTCGGCAACTGCCGCATAATTCACAAACCAATTATTCCACAAGCTTATTCGTCTTCTTCGACGTCCTCACGTGGATCCAAGCTTATGATCCAACCCTCCTCCCCCTCACCTCCTCCCGCCCCCACATCTACCTTCCCTATTACAACTAAAGGGTTCACCTATATAGCTACTTAGCATTTGAAATACATTTGTTAACGTCATACCACCAACAACAACTCTTTACTGGCCAATCTTCTTTCTCCATCTCATTTTTTCACCAGATACCAACTATGTAATCTATACTTAAACTTTTATTCGTTGGAATTATACCTTGAAACAAACCACTTCTCGGCTTATTCTCCCACGTAAAACTCCCACTGGAGAAAGTTCTAATTTATTATAATTTATTGTTAACTTTTAATTCAATCCCAATCCAACATTCATTCAGATAAAACACCAATTCCAAACAACAACAACCCCGTGTAAGTTATTTTGAATTGTTCATCTCTAAAATAGTCTTGCTAAGGTGAACATTCCCTATTTCTTGCCTGGTTTTTGGTTGCTAGCTTTTAGCTTCAACTTAAAACCCCTACTTCACATTTCTCTCCTCCAGCATAGCCATAATTTAAAAATAACTTTGGATATTTTTTATCGCAGCTCTGATATCTTCTTCCCTCACTAAACTTGAGGATATAAGAGTAAACGACGAGCGTACAACCTATTAGTAGTGTAGTACCTCATTCGTGAATTATCTCTCGTGTTCCTTCCACGAAATGGAGATTGGTTTAGTACGTGGGATTGCTAAGCTCCTAAAGTTCTACACTCAACTACAAACTTATCGCTTCTACTTCCATGTAAACTCGTCAATATGACGGGAAGAATTTTGAATTTTTGGCAATCAGTTGTTGTTAGAGAGCGTTAAAAGTAAATCCTCCTACACATCCACGACACAACAAAAGAGTCCTGTCATTTACTCATTATTACTCAACACAACGTCTATTACGCTCAACATGAAAAGGTCCATAGAGGTCTAATGTGAGTGTGTGTCTCTATAAAATGAACATTGACAACGAGGTCGTAATCGGAGGAATGCGGAGATCTCCTTCCATCAGAATCATTCAGATATTTACCTCGCTCTACTGCACAGATGAAAAGATGTGTGTATAATTGTTCTCCGAGATGTAAGAGATAGAAGGAAGGCGAGAATGACACAAGTGACAAGTCAGCCACTCGTGGAAAAATTAGCCTGGCATGACTCGATAAGAAATGAACCAGAGTGTACACTTAATTGTGTAGGCAGAGATCTCCACTGCTGCTGACTATTACGTAAATGTCTCAATTCGCAGACCAGAACAAAGCCCCTGTCTTCTTCTGTGGTGCGGTGTCAACTCAGATAACAAAATGAGGATTGTTTCACCAACGAACCAATCTTCCTCGCTATTCCTCAATTCGACTTTGTGGAGAGCAATCAATCTCAGTCAAGTTGAGAAGGAGCTTCTTCTCGTGTGTCCTAAGTCGGTGGGTTTCATCCAACACGCCCACATTCCATCTTCTTGATTACGACTGCATATTCCTTGACTTTTCAATTATCCCATTATTGAACCCTCATCAATAACATTACGCTGACCTTGCAAGATCAACGTCAACTCCAAACAGTCTTTGTCATTATCACGACAACCCTGCCAACAACTTTCTATTCATGTCACCGTGAAAGGTTGTCACTCATTTCCTTTCCCAGAACTCGAAATAATGCGACTTCTATTAACCTCCGAAATTATTGTTTAAGCTCCTTGTCAGTTAGTTCTTACCTGGCAGTAAGGTGGGTTGACGATGGTGCTAAAGACCCGACGAAATTCCCCCATGTCCCGATAATTCGGAGGAAGTTGATCGACGTAGAGGCACTTGGAATGTAAGGAACGGATGGTGACATGACTAGAGTCCAGCCAATCACACACAGCAGTGACATCCAAAATTCGCTTTCCATCCAACGCATTCTTCGCCTGAAGAGCAGCTTCCTTTGTCACATACTCCACGAATCCATAACCTTTGCTGTCACCTGCATTGCAACAACAAACACACTTTTACAAGGAACAACCACTCTACGCGTCCAAAATGAACTGAGGGATCCGGTGAAAGCAGCCATCACAGCTTTCTCCATCAAAACATTATGAATTTGATATGAGCTACAAGAGTCATCATGTCAAAGAGTACAACAAGGCGTACTTCACTTTTTCCCCCAGATACATAGGCTCCATTAATGGAGAGATATATGTCCTTAATCCACACTTACACACACACACACACTATAACCTATCTAGTATCTACTCGTGGAGAAAGGACCCCGTGTAAAATCCACTTTGAAGATATATTAGATTAAAGAGGTCCAAGATTGATATGTATTTAGTGTGTGAGATGGCATATGAAAATGAAACATGAGGCTGACACCCTTTGTTCAAGCCTCATTAATCTTCATTACGAAAGGAACTTGAAACTTTTAGTGAACAATGAGTCGTCTCTTTCCTTCCTTCCTCTTTCCGTCCCTTTCTTTGTGGGCATTCCTCATCTTCTTATCAACAACATTGACTGACTCACGCAAGCAATATTAAGTCCTACTAACTAACACACGAAGACCAGCCCTCCAACAGCCAGGCTCATTATTCTATTCTTATTATCATAATGATTGTAATGAATCTCAATTTCCACCCTCAACAAATCCAACCTATCAACGGCATTTTTCTGTTTCTTTACAATTTAGAATTCAAAACATTATTATGTTTCTCTCACTCATCCTCAGTCAATACCGAGACTGCTTTATTCTGATCCTTTCTCCTAACTTTTTCTTTTTTTAGAAATTATGCGTGGTTTCTACTCCCTGACCTCGTGAGTCATATCATATCATATGCCTATAAATATATATAAATATATAAATATATATATATATAAATATATAAGTATATATATATATATACCCGAGTGAAAATTTAAGACTACAACGAAGACTTCATAAAACTCGGGGAGAAAGCTGTGACTCGGTTGGAGCTCAATGAAGTGATGTACTACTACTTAATAGAAGGTCTCTGAATTGAGCTGTTAATATTTTATGTGAGAGCAGACTGGGGGAAAATATTGTGAAGGAGGTTTATGAGAATGAAGGAAAGTACTCACCAGTTCGTTCACTAATCATTAGGAATGAACGCCTTACTTCTCCGTACGTGGAGACAAGTGAGGTAAACTGAGATTCATTGTACGAGATGGGAAGTCGTCCCACGCACAAAAGCATTTCCGTCGGAGAAGGTACAATTGTGACCCTCTGACCTCGGACAGTAAACGCAGCATTGCGGTCCCAGTCTTCCAATACCTGCAGCCAATAATCATAACATTGTATATTTCATTACATTACTCTCGTCGTCTCCTCTCTCTGATATTTCTTCCTCACAAACCTGTGGACAGTTTTCTACTTTTCAATTATTTAATCGCATAGTAAAATAAAGAGAAAGTACAAAAACCACGCGCCACAGTGAATGAACAATCTCAACCGTCCATTAAATTTTGACCACCAAAATTCCAAATACTTCTACACACACACAACCTCTACTCTTTTATTTCAAATGCCATAAAATGAATACTTCGCTATTATTTTGTTTACCTCCGGGGCACATAAAGAAACTCGAGCTGATCCAGATTGTATTGTTACAGTTTGTACGTCCCATTCTCCAAGGAGCTCCCGAACTTCCTGCAATTGACACAAAAACACGTGTTTTTTAGGATTATTGTCATTTGATATTTTGTTTTCCATCTATTCCAATTATATTTCCCGTGTAAGTCGATACCACAACCACATCTCAAATGTATAAGGTACAGTAATTGAAATATAAATAAAAAAATCCTCAGAATCAATCAATATCATTCTACGCACTGCAATCCACCTGTCCTTTGGACTAACAACATTTGACTTTCTCAAAAATAACTGCCAGCTAATGGTCTACGTTCCCTAGGAATTAAAGTGAATGCAACTTTAATCTCCACTGGATATTGCTCATTGTTTTTCCCCAACCAGATTAAGTGCCCCATGTTTTATAAAAGTGGTTCTCATTTTGAAGCATCTTTTGGCAATTATTACATAATGCAAATAAAGGTGCATGGTCTGAATAATTCACTACTGCGGGCGACACAAGTGAAATGTCCTAATGCTATTTACTTTGCCTGGTGCGTCAAAGAAGCAGCAGACCAAAGTGCCGAAGGCTCTAGCAGGAGAAAGGTTTGTACTCTTTCACTGCATTAGCCATAATCCATTTGTGATGCCAGCCGTTGTAAAGATTTCTACGGGCAATCCCTTTCATCTGCTTTTTTCTCTAAGCAAATCCCTTCATCGTCAAGATCTTCATTGAAGAGTTCAAGTACAAAGTGCAAATCTTACTTCCAGCCTAATCTCTAATGTTTAAATCATTATAACAATACTAAACAGTTCATAACTCTATAGATGGCAACAATACAATAGAAGTCAAACACTTTGCTTTCCACATGTTATTGCGATATCCCTGACTTGACACATGAGAACTGAGAGCCTGATATTGCACAACACTAGTTGTTTTGACACACACAATTTTTGACACACACCACTACACATAATTCTGAGAAGTTTTATCCAACAGTACACAAGCTCCAATTCGCTTACACTTATAACATAACGCAATAATACTATAGGAAAAACAAAAGTCCCACAAAAACCAAAAACCACCTTTACACACCTAATTGTTAAGATTGCCATGTCCAAAGTAAATTAAGTCAAATGATATATTCCACTTTAACGAACCCATGATATATATATTTACAAATTAAATAATTAAAAGATGAAAACAGTAGTGAAATAAACCTTCACACATATAAATTGAGTGTAGCAGAACAAGTCAAAGAATTGTATTTGCATTTAGAGGTTGTACACAATCGTGTAATGTAGAAGCAAAGGCCAGGAGCTCCTAAAATGTTAAATCGTATCTGTGAAATATCTGCCACACTCCACACTTTCATCTATTCTGGACGATTATCAAACAGGAAAATCTTTTGACGAGTCTTCCAGTTGGTTCTCATTGAAGTTTGAAATGATTTTCTTCTAAAATTATTTGCACATGTGTAATATTTTGCTGAGAAAGTTGTGTTTATATGCCACCAAGAAATATCATCTTACATTGGTTACATTCTGCAAAGTTGAAAGAGAAATGAAACATGAAAGCGACTCTCCACCGATTACTTTGAAGTTGTGGTTTAGTGAGGAATTTTCAAATAAAAATGTTGCAAAATGGTTCATATATCTGGATTTGAGGGGATTCATTACACCATACGAACATCATCATAAAATTCCCATGAGTTTTACTTCATCCAAACTATGTGTTTCCCTTATTCTCCGAGCGTCTTAACCTTTCCTCTGTATTTCTCCCTAACCATGTCGATACACAAATGCAAGCACAACCAACGAAAATCTTCATTTCTTGACGCAATTTACTACAACCATCATGTTCCCCAAGTAACGATAATAACCATGTGGTTTTGCAGGTTATTTATTTCATCCATCAGCCTCATATGAAACGTGTGTGTGTGTGTGTGTGTGTGTTTGTGTATAGGAATCAAGACTGGATCTCCACCAAAACTTTCTATATCACGACATACTTTCCTTCAAATGGTAGCTCGCTTAATCCCCGACATACACAACTTTCCTAAAATTTCATGCCTCTTTGAACTTTGAAATTAGTTGAGTAACGATCTCCTGTCTCTTTTGCGTATCTGTCATTGCAGATTGTATATCTACTCTGTTTCACCAAAGTACCTGCGGGGCTTTTTATTAAACTCTCCTCTAATGAATGAAGCTCTGCATGGCCTTCTTCTTCTACTCAAGCTCCAACCTTCCAACTTTTTGTTCCAAAAGCCATGCTCTAACATTTCATCCTTAGATTGTTTAAATATTCACGTTTTAAATATTACTCAAATACAATCTTAAAGGGTATGGTTTGTTTCCAAACACAAAAGTATGAAGCAAAAACTTATAGACACAGTGTCTTGGCGCTACAAAATAAATGGCACTTGTTTTTCTTTTCTATAATTCTTCCAAGTCATCTGACGTCATTTGGAGGTGGCTTCAGCCAAGTGATCTCTTGACTTCAAAATTCCCAACGACAAATTATCTCAACCAGTGCCACACACTGAATAAACCCAGATAGCCAGCGAAGTTCATGAAGTAGACAAATATTTGTCTTGTCTTGCTTTTTAGTACACTCGATTTTTTAAGTGTCGATGCATGCACAGAAACGGATTGCACTGGTTGCCTTTACAAAAGTGCGAGACACCAATGAAACTGCCAAGAAACACGAGTGCAAAATTATGACAGTAAGCCAACTAAAAGATTCATGGAGAACACATGTTAATGTTCAGCCATCACATTGCGGGGAGAGGCCCAACGTTCTAAGGCTTACGTAAAGATAGATTAGCTATCAAAGAATCTCTGCCGTAGTATTAGTAAAAGCTAGCTCAGGGTTGTTATCATTGACAACTGCATTGACTGAATTAATCAACAGCTTAAAAATGCGAATTTCACGTTTCACGTATAGTAGTCCTAAAACCTTCCGACATGCAATTAAAAAAAATGAACCTTTAATCTTCTGAATCGAACACAATGAGAGAAATCCAGGGGATGACGTAGTGAATAGAGTACAGCTCGGTGGAATATTGCTTTCATCTTACTTAAGTGCGCAAGGAGAAAGAACTGACTGTTGGCATAAAGTCATGCACTACACTTGGCACAGTGACTTTCTGCTTAATTTTCCATTAGCGAAAGATGACGAGAGACACTACAACCGCCAATAGTTCACTTGACAGTAGTCTCGTCATTCGCTAGTTTGTATTTGAACAGCATCATCAATACAAGCCACCTACACGAGTCCTGTCAAATGTGGGATTTAGCCGAGCTGTGACAATATTTGCTTAACTCCTCTTGTCTGAAATTAAAGACGCCGATGGCTACGGTAGGAAACAGATATAGTGAAAGATAGCCACTTCCCATTACAATTTTACCCGCATCTCCATTAAACCACTAAACACTTCATTTGCGCTTCATCCATTCCAATTCATCATTTCTATCTCCGCATTCATGAATCAAACTTCTTTCTCACATCTCGTGGCGTCTTCTATCAACACATCTTCTCCCAATAAATCACAACCCTCGCAATTGCCAACATCAAACACACACACTCACATATATATAATAATGTAATCTCTAGTTCTAATTCCTCAGCGTACACACGCGCTGACGTATTTGATTGCCTCATATTCCATGAAATATTAAAGTTCGTGACTACGAAACGGTGCAAGTAGAAAAAATCTGAGTCACATGAACTATTTAACCATCAAACCTACCACGTTGCAACTGCTCTAGTAATACGTCTCTGCTACAGTACGTAGTTAAGTTGCAGGTCAACTTTAAGGAAAGAGTGCAAGCTACACGGAGAAGTGAGAGAGATGACAAATTTAATGGAATAAAATGTGTTGTGTCTCCATGTGGTAGAAAATACAAATTCACGTCTGATTTCACATTTGTTAAGATTAGTTGGCTGAATTTACTTGTGTTTTTGTGTAACACACACTACGGACGCTTAACAAACCAATTCTCTCTTATTACAAATTGCATGAAAAGGTGGCATCTCAAGTTCATTTCCATGCAGATTTGCCATCTTTGGTTTCACTTCACCCTAGAGAGTTTGTAATAATGTCCTTTTCCCCTGTTTTCCTTCGCAGTGGCTTTTGACTTTTTCAGAGTTTCTCAATCTTTGCTTGTTTTGTGTTTTCCTCCACAAACCGAAGGCTCGGAACGACAGACGACCAAAACTACCGGAAGACTAAACACATGAAAGGATCTAGAGATCCACGCAGTAGACACTACATTTCTTAAGATTAGTCAAGTTTACTCAGCTCACGTCTACCGGCTCAAAAGATCAGACTTAGCGTTACAGATATCCCTTTCCCAAGAATCGTCGTTATACCTCTAAACCTTGTATCCACGTAGGTATATCTATGTATACTCTCACGTGGTAATAGTATTAGTACTCCGTACATATCGCTTCTGCTACACCAACTCTCCTGCAGCACGAGAAGCGATTTCACTCCAACAACAATTCACATTCCCTCCAACGATGCTCTGATCAAATTTCATCCAAATCAACTAGCGTAATTTGCTGTATCTTTTACACACACGTTGAGTTGTTTAATGCTGTAGCTAGGAAACCTCCGACACAACACAATTGACAAAAACAGTAAACACGCACCAACATCCTTTAGAATCTCACGTGATGCGATGATCATTGAAATATATTGCAAACTCATGGAACTGGGATTGTTGAAAGTGTCAGTATACTTTGAGAATGGCATTAAAGATGAAGGAGAAATCATTGGTAGCTGATGGAGGGCAAGGGCAACGCTTAAATCATCAGGAGAAAGTGTATTATTTATATACACACATATATATATATATACACTTGATTGCCTCAGCGGAGTATTGAGCTCCATAAGAATCTAATGCACAAGTGGATTGAGCATGAAACACACTTGAAGTTTAAGGAAGAAGTTGGTGGGACTTTCACCACCAGAATAAGGTGAGAGGATCTCGAAGAAGGTGCAAGTGCCAGAAAGTAATGGAAGGCGAATACTGATCTTAAGTTAAATGTGCCATAGCTGTAGTGTGGCATTGATGGGGGTGGCTATGTTCTACGATTGAGTCGGTGAGTAAACCTCATAAAATATTCATGACATGAAGGACTTCCTTGTCATTCGAATTCATACCATGCTATGTCACCTCATTTACAGCACCGAATAAAAAAGTTATGTTTTGTCCCTCTTACTTTTGCAATCACCACTTTCCCATACACTTTTCCTTCTCTATTATTCACGCTAAAAGATAGAACTCAATTCTTTACTTCCTTCCCACTATAAAAACCTTACAACTACAAACAGATTTCTACTTTCACTCCACAACTCTCAGCATTATTTCAATTCTTCCCTGTATACAGTCTGCTCACACTCGGATAAACTTCCACATGCACAAGACCTCCCCACATAAATAATTAAGGTGTCACTGCTCTCTAGACAGGTTAAGTTCACTTATCGCCTTCAACACATCTTCATTCAATATGACTGCCTAAATTATTAATAGAGTGAATAACACACACGCGAATAAAAATATAAATCAACCAATTACTTTATACGTATCTTGAGCTAAACTCTCCAAAAGAGCAATCACCAGTGAAAGTAACTTTCTCCGTCGTCTGGTTCGTCAGTCTTATACACACAGTCAATAGTGAGTCAGGGACAGTTGGTGGCGTCTAAAGGAATTATTCTGTCATCTTGCTGCCTCTGACCACACAATATTCAGAGAGCAACATGATCCATATTGCTTTCACCAGCTTGGAAAGTTTATAGCAGTGACACTCACAATATATAAATTATAGAGAAAGTCCAGCAATGAAACAACAAGGAGATGTAATATGTATTCATACAATATAATATACCATATATGTAGTATATAGTATAGTGACCATCTGCTTCAGCAACCAATAGTTAAGACGATTTAATTTATCCTCAACGCTAATCTACTCTCTATCAGTATTATTGCGGCTCTTGTGTGCGCTAGAACGTTAATCCCCGTGGTTTATCTTCTCTTGTGGGTGTGACAGATCATTTAGTTCGTGGATAATTGTGATACCAGACCGAAGCTTATAATAATGCGGAGCTTAAAGTACCCACAACTTTTGCCATTTCTCATTAACTTGCACACAGTGTAATGCATTAAGTACCTACAGGAGGAGGAGAGAGTAAGACTTGAATGAGGCAACATGAAACCCACAGAATTTTGCATGCTGAGCATTAATGATCAGACGACGGCACCGTATGAGAATTCTCTTTACTGAGAACTCCTCCAAAATGAGACACGAAGGAAACATATAAGTTAATATCTTTACAGTTCTTTAAAAACCCATTCACATTTCTGGAGATATTTCGTTCTCTGAGAGTTTCGTACCAAACTAATGTTGTAATTAACCAGGAAACGCAAAAGAAGGTGTAAAACTTCCACAAGAAGACCGAAGGATTGGCTCAATTTCGATTCTACCTTCCCTCGTTTAATGAGCAGTAAATTCTTCCTCAGATGGAAGTCTCTTTTTATTTGGTCATAAAGAGTAAAAAGCCTTTGAAACTTTTCCCCTTCCAAATTGCAAGAGGAAAGAAAACAAGCCGTGGAAAAACAGAGAATATTATTGAAACCGATAAAGCGTCTTACTTAAGACAAACACACACACACGTACACACACACACACACACAAAACAACACACATATGACGTTACCTGTCTCCACTCAAGGTACATGTGGATAATTCCGGAAGTTGTCGTGAAATTACTCATTACCCCATGCAGTCATATTCCTCATAAAGAACAAAAGTTTTGCACACTGTACAGTTGTACACTCCACGACGGAAATAGGTTATGGACAAATGCAAAAGTTGTAGGAGACGTTGATGATGACGATGACTGGGAGACTTGGCGAAGGAAATAAGAATAAAATAAGATGATGGAGGAATTCCAATTCAGAACTTATTACGAGTAAAGCGTGACTGAAGAGGTTGACATTTTTCACTTTGTATCAATCTCGCAGCGGAATTGCTTCGACAGGAGGGGATAGAGTAGAGTCATCATCACCAACCTCCAGTTCAGAGATTCTAGAAGGAGCTCAACAAAGCAACTTGTCCGTATTGTCGTTGTCATCTCCACTAAATTCAATTGGGAAAAAGAAGAGCCTCCTTCCTTCCTATTGACATATGTTTTACAGAAGCGAGCATCATACACTCAACGGAAACTTCCTTACTCGAGGCTCCAACTTGTCACGAAAACGCTTACGCCACGGATATTTCCATAAGCTTTATAACACTCGAAATAAATGCGGGGTGGCCAACTTTCTCTCTAAGCAAAGGTTGTAATGTCAAGGAATCTGCTCAGAGCTCCTGCTCCTCCCGATTCAATTATGTCGTACAGAAAGGTGCGGAAAGTAAATTCACATCACACGAGAAATCAACATTCCATTATTCTTCTTCCAGGCTCAAACACAAAGTGGTCGGCCTCGTGGTCACAACTGTGCTCCTTAGTTAGTCGTACTTCAACTTGAAACGCCACACTTTCTACTTTCTACTCATCTTTTCCATTAGTTACGTCTGCCTCCGTAAATTCACTTTCTTCTTTCATAATTTCCATTGTCGTCTATGCTCAGTTGTTGAGTCTACTTTGACTTTGAACTGCATGCATCTTATGATTTCGTGAAATATGTTTCCTTATTATTAATACAATTTTATGGAGTCTGAAACTTAAGTTCCTTTAATATTCAAATCCTCCACTATATATGTCATGAAAGTTGTAACTGCATTTTTTATTTAGAGCTAAGAAGCTTATTCAATAGCTGGATAAGTGCTTTTTGTAAATGCTTGAAAATCATGACAAGAATAACCCAGACTATGGACAAAGAAAAATAGATTTACGTGAGTAAAATTTATACCAATTGGAAATAAATTTCTCGTCTTAAGTTTCTGGTGTGTAAAACACATGGAACTAAACTTTTAAATTGGGTGCACATTAACACGTGAAATCTTATAACATCTTTATAATGCATCAGCCAACAGCACACACTGTCACTGATTTTGAACCTTGTCCAGTGTTTGTATGCGTGGGTGCTTGCAGGTAAAAAAATTGTGAATTTCTTTTTCCAAATAATGGCAACCCAAAAGATGAAATCCTAGAAGAGCAATGACGAAATATCCAATGCCTTAAATGCCAAAATAATGACATAGACATTGCTACTGCAGGCAGACTCTCACTTTCAGCTACTTTCCTGAGTTTTTAGATTTTTCCATGTATAACTTCATACAAAGATATAAAAGAATATTATTTGTAATAATAATATTCTCCCGGAGATATAGGAGATACTTTTTCCATTCCCCTCTTGTAGTGCTTAGAACCGAAGAATGGATCCAAAGATCCTTTTCAACCTTTTATGATTGCTTGACTTCATTTCTCTCGAATCTCCGAGTTTCAATTTTCTCAATCTTGTCTTCTTTTCCTAAGTTCAAAGCTCACATTTTGATTCAAAGACATGCAATACCATTTTGTTATTATTACTCAGAATTTCGTTTCATCTTTTCCGATTCAAAGTTTTTAACACTTCGTGGAAACTTTAGAAACATTTCAACATGTGTACAAGTGCATATAAGTGTGGCTCAAGATTGGAGTGTATAAAGTACTGGTAAGTTCACACTTGAAAGAATTAGGAAATTTTGTTTTATTCAGAAAGAAGATATAATATGCACTTCGTTGTGTAGTCGTTTCGTGAAGTTTTTGCCATGGGGAAATATAATTCATAGAAATTCATAGATTTGTTTCCCTAGTAAACTTTTCTCTACGTAAGCAACCGAAAGTATTTTGTCATCTTTGATGGGTAGCGGATTTCTCGCATTCACTCGGGCAAAATCTAACAATTTTACACATTCAGCTTTCAATAAAAACGTTCACGACTGAATTATTCTATAAAGACAAGTATTCTTTCAGTTGTACGTTTACAACTTTGAGGAATGAAGAAGCAGATAAAAATCCTGTCTACTGAAGTCTGTAAATCTTTCTTCTAATAATTTATCCTGCATAGTTTCCCGAAGAATATTGAAATTTCTCAAAGACATCATATGGTACTTGCCGAATTCAAAATTTTAATATTAATGTTAGTCGAGCGTGTTCAGGAAAATATCAAACCGTCTTGGAGCCCAAAGCCTCCAGTTGACTATACAGACGAAATGACAGTGGAATTAATAGAAGTTATCACATTTATTTTATTATATCTAATAATTATAAACATGTTAAGGGTACTTCAGTTCTCAGACGGAGTTTAAGGACATCTGTCATTGAAAAGCAATTAAACAGTCTCTTAGGAGAAATCAAACGTGACATGTTGGATTCACGGTAGAATCACGTTACACAGAACAAGAGAGCTTTACAGAAACAAAGGTTTGTTTTCTAAAGAGAAAATGCGCTATTTAACGGGTAAATAGAAATGAGGAATCTCTTTGGGGGAATGGGAGCTTTACACAGGAAGAATGGGGTTTTGTGAAATTTTAGGCAAGAATCAATTCAATTACAGCGTGAAGCAAATAAAGTAATACGGGTATCCAAACATGAGCCTCATGTTAAAGCTATTGTCTGTAGGGAATTGAGTTAAATTTTATCTCTGGTGAGCGTGAGCTTTGATATGTTCAAAATTGGTATTACGAAGTTTTCACTGATTTAGCACAGTTTATTAGCTAATGGGCAGCCACCTTGTAGATCCTATTGACCTCACAGATCAATATTAAACTTGACGCTTTATTTTCAGACAGTTGACAAGACTTCACGTGGCTATTTGTACTTATACTATTAGAAGCTTTGGACTAATGACGACAATAGAGGTAAAGATAATTAATAGGATGTCTTGTTATTAAACAACTCCAGTAGAATTCTGTAGGGCTGGAGCTTTCCTTGTGTGCATTCCCCCGAAAAGACTTTACCATTTACCTATCCACTCGAATAATGTTTTTCCTGATTGGATGTGAATCTGATCTTGTACAATAAATGAGCTGTCTCACGGTAACGGCGCATCAAAGTGTATGATGCGATTAAGGATGACAAAATACCTTGTTAATGGCTAATAGGAAATAATTAATTTACAACAACGTTCTTCCATCCGACAAAAGAAAATATAGAAATCTCCAATTATTTACTCCTAATGATCCTCTACATTGAACTCAAAGCAACAATTGTTTATCTATCTATTGCTACCTTAGGAGAAGATCCGAACACTAGAGAACCAAGTCAACATTTGTAAACATGCATTGCTGCGCCAAAGAATTTGATTTCATCTCTTTAAAAGCAGTTTTCACCTAATCAATCTTCTATCTTGTAGAGACAAGGAAAGAATTTGCCAGATAATTTAACACTCCAGCCTTCCAAGCATTTTTACCGTTTCAATCTGTTAATCTGCGAAGAAAGTTCTAAGTGCTTAACCAATTTAGCATGCCAAACTCGATTTAAAAGAGCATTTCGTAGTTCAGTCATTCAGCATTTGGCGACGTGATTAAGTCTCGAAAATACCAGATTCCTCAGAGGCACTGTCGAAACCTCTTAGTCTAGTACACACACACACACGCACACACATACAGACACACTATAGTATGGTTCCAATTAATTAGTTAGGGTGTATTTTGCGTTTGGTCTGGGTTGGATAATAGTATTGTGTTCATTGAAAGCATTTGCGAATTAAGGAATGTGTGTGAATGTCAGTCTCAGTATAACTGGTTGGAGCTCCTCCATTACTCTACGGCAATGTCATTAAATCACGTTGGCATTTGTCGAGGAATAGGGTTATTCTGAGCCACATTGACACTCCGAAATCCCTTCTTCATTCTTCGTAATAATCGTCTCATGTCGAAGTTGTATAAAACAATTGTGTGGAAATCGGAAGACGGAGACTGAGATATGTGTGTGTGTGTGTGTGTGTTTGTGTGTGAATGCAGTAGTGTGTGGAGGTAATGGAAATAAACGAGGAAGATAGAAAGTCTAAAGGTGATGTGCTTCGGCTCAGGTTCCTGGGTAAGAAACCATTCGAACTAATGGGAGATTTGAGCTCAGTTGTTTGTTCGCAGCGATTCTAAGGGTTTGAATCGACACCACATAGTCGTCAAAATGTGATGATTATGATAATGATTATTGTACTTTCTTAACTGTTCTCTCTCCGTGATGAGAAAGTGTCACATGTTCGAGTAAGTCGTCCGTACAAGTCTACATACTTTCTTCTGCGTCTCTTTCCCATCACCAGCCGCAATGGCCATTTAACCAGTAATCCTTCCTTCTTGTCAATTTGTCTGCCTACTACTGTCTACCTTCGATTCGAATTTAACCACGGCTGGATGCCCTCTCATGCCATTCCATAATTGCCCTGAGGCCTTCCCTCAAATTATTTCTTCGCGTAATGTCACCACACTACTTTCTTCCCACAATGTGTCAAGTCAATCCACGACGATACTTCTAATACTTCCATTTCTTCCTTAACACGCAAAACTGTCAGTTGTGTTGGATTGGATACACAACAACACCAGGCTTTGCATCTTGTTGCCTGAAATCTGACAAATCTCACACAATTCAGTCATTTCATACTGTCTTATTTCTCACAACAAAATTGGCATTTATTTGCTTTCATCACGGGATCTGCATCTCTGCTATTCGAATTCTACGTTTAAATCTCACTGAATAAGTTCATATTCTTCAGATTACACTTTATCCTGTAATTCACTGTGTGTGCATAATCTTCCGGAAAAATAACAAACATAAAGGCTCCTATTGTCAATCCGCATTGAATAAAATCTAACGTACGCTAAGGGCCAGTTATAATATTTTTATTCCAATTATTCGACAACTTACGATTTATAATATTCTTCTTTCCTTGTAAACTCATTTAAGCCACTCTAATCGCTCTACCATTTATTACTCGTATGCATTCAACCTGGAATAAATTGAAAAGGAAAATCCTAGGAGACATTGTCCAAGCTGTCTTGGCATGCAGTTCGGATCATGAGGGGAAAGGTAATAAGCTCCTATTCATTTCTGCCACGCAGCCATTCGTTGTATACACAAGAGATACAAGGACACATCCATCGTATCGATAGGGACGAATCTCATCGCGCTGAGATTCTTTTGTCCAGCATTCGTCTTACAAATTCCCCTTCTTTGAAGTAGGATTTTTGCAAAGATGCCGTATTAATTAGGGAAAGTTGAGCGAAGCCTAGTGGCAACAAGACCTATCCATGCGATATGATGGATGGATGTTTTGTATAATGTGGATATCAGTTCTGAATAGAATTTACTCTTTCACTAGAAATAAAGACGTGGATTTAAAGGATGGAAGAAAGGTTTCTCGTCTCTTACAAACCGTTGTGCACTTCAATCACAAGAAATGTATGCTTAGTTAATACTAACAACCTGTTGTAAGTATATCTCCCCAGTTTGATTATTCTACACAAAGCCAAGCCGATTCCATCTTTGAAACGCTTTTCGGTCCCAATTTATGTGGTTGTGATTCACTGACCAAAACCCACGAGTATTAAGTACAAAAATTTATTAGATGTCCTGAGCATCCTACTTTCTTTCAGTTCCAAAGCCCAAGACTCCCGCAATGCAAAATCCAATTTCTTTGTTGAATTACTCAAAATTGTTTCCTACGAAATTGAAAGAGAAATAATACTCAAGAAATTCAAAATGTTATCCTCATTCGTTGCAGCTAAAGGTCCATAAATTACGCGTATCAATATCTTATGCCTTATCATTATTACACGAGTTTGCTACAACCCTACTTCACTGTTATTGTCATTATCAATTTGCCGTGTGGAAGATACAAGGAGAATTAATGTTGTGTCCAATTGTGGGACACATGTTCCACCCACTGAGTTGCTGAACACGGGAAAGCACCGAAAATATTTATCAGGGAGTAAGTTTGAACCACGCCCGAGATAAATCCCACAGCAACAATTCTGCTGAATAATGATAATAGAATAGCATCGGTCCATTTATCGTACAAGTCCCTTTCTGAGGAATTTGAAACCATCAAAACTTCGTGTGAGACGACGAGCCTGCTAAAAGGAGGCTACTACGGACGGCTACTGATTCCTCCGAAGGAGAAAGAGAGTGTCAAGAAACGGTTGTGAGGTGGA
This sequence comes from Isotomurus palustris, assembly GCA_034696625.1. Classification (NCBI taxonomy): domain Eukaryota; kingdom Metazoa; phylum Arthropoda; class Collembola; order Entomobryomorpha; family Isotomidae; genus Isotomurus; species Isotomurus palustris. Next base: position 31,594 of record JAQGAD010000006.1, on the reverse strand, counting down.
AGAAGTCCATCACTTTGGGAGAACTATGCTTAAGGGGCCCATTGCTCTCATCGGGATCTCCTATAACGAAACCAACTAGGACTTTTACACTCCTAGTGATTCCTCAAATGACATCCTTTACTATTTATCCCCTGTATAATGCTCGTCTCTAGGCAAATCTTTCTTTCTCCTCACACACGTCTTCTACACCAAAACGTGAACTCGGTTTGTACCAAAAACTCCTCCGTAGTGTATACAGACACACAGGCACATGTTTGGATCTCAGCTAACCCAACAAGCTTTCACAACCAGAACACAAAACAGGAAAGAGATCTGACAAAGATTCCTTGTTTTCCTTCTGTTAAAACGTGTGAAACATGAAAAACACGGACTTCCACGTTAAGCAACGTGCATACACCGTATTATACACTGACTACTGACTTTTGAACATTCTTTTGACTCTGGTCTGTGTTTTTAAATCTGTTGACCTGATTCGAATGGCTTCCACGGATGGATCTGAACCTTTTATGGCATACCAGGCCAAATTGGATGAAAGTCATTTGTGGAGACCTCGATTTGTAGAGCTGACTACACAGGAAGTGCAGGCCACACCATGGGATCTTACACACACACGCACAAGGCCTGGTGGTCTTCTTCGGGAGAAAATGAATTGGCAAACATGAATTGGTTTGAGTACCCGAATGATTCTGGACAATAGGTTTTATGACAGATTAAATTGACATACAAGGCACTCTAACAGGACATAATGTAGTCCGTGTGCATCTGAAAGGTAGTATAGTGTGTGAGTAGAAGGCCGAAGAAGTAGCAAAGCAAATTGATGGTTGGATTGAGTAAAGTGGAAAGTGAACAATGACGAAAGGAAAGAGTAGTGAGGCAGGATTCAAAGGTACAAATTTCCCTATTTTGATGTCAATAGAAAGTTGTTGTGAAGTTCTGCTCCTAAGTGAGCTAACTGGACGAACAAAATTAAGTTAGACAAGACTTGAATGAACGAGATGGACTTTCTATTTTGCTAGCTTTCCTTTCGATCCATCGCATCTCTGAGACGGGAACAATGAAGACACTGCTTCCACAGATACCTTTCCTTTCCTTCGTCCATATACTTCCATCGTTCCATCCATCCATCCATCCATCCCCGTGATACGACTCAACTCAAGTGTGTATTACACTCGAGCAGGATTGAAATTAAGATTGAATAAGAACCAACTGTCCTTGTGTCCTCATAGAAACGTCTTTCTCCAGCAGTCCTCTCCAATTTCATTCCGACCGACAAGCCTTTCATTCTTCGACCATTCCTTGTCTTGGACGACGCTAACTCCACTTCAGCCAGCGCATCTCGATCTCCATCCTTACTTACCTCCATGTACACAGGCACTTTCCTCCACACACTCCTTTCTTGCATAAAATATTCAACAATCTCCTCTATTTCCACATATTCTATTTACCCCCACTACAAACTCTAGTTAATTCTAAACAGCTCTAAGAAAGATTTGTTAAATATTAATTGAGCACATAAAAGAGCCTGACGTTGAATAGTTAGAAAATAAAGACTCGAGTGTAATATATGATATCCATATCAATAAATTCAATTGATACCAGAAATCAAAACGAAACATGGGGAATGTTTTATTTGCTTGAAAGGCTTTTAAATTCTGGTCTTCAACTCACATGAATGACGCAAAGAAAAGACAACTCTTTACTTGGATGAAAATGTTGTTTACTTAGATTCACCCTGTGTCACGAGTACTTCGGAGGAAGTGCATTATGCTGATGGCGATGAGAATACAAATATATTTTTAGATTTACGTGCTCTTATTTTAGAACTCATTTCTCTGTGTGACCTGACTCTCCCCTTTCTTGTAACACACACACACACCGCGTTTCAGCAGCTGCATCACCAACCAACCCAGAATATCTGAGGATTCAAGGTATTACACACACACTGTCCATGCAACTTACTGCTTCGTTGACAACATATTTCTACATGTGGTTATACACTCTTCAATACTCTGTTTGTTTCTGGAATCTTTTTAGAAAAAATATCGTTGAGCATCTCTACAAACATTAGCATAGCAGTAACATTTCATGATACATGTGAACGGAGTAAAGATCCCCCTGTAGTTATTTTGAGATGAATTCAATGAATTAATCTTGACAGTACAAGCCGAGATTTACTTAGGTTTCGTCTTATTTCTCTACTTATTACTCCGACCAGAATCGAGTGAGTCATAAATTAGAACGAAAGATAAGTTCTTTCAATACACCAGATCTTTCCTCTGCCACAAATATACTTTATTCCTTTGCTATTTCTCAACTAAATTTTACTCAACTCGTGTCTCTTTTTGACATTCGTGATCCGTCCTTCTTCTTTTTCTTCCACACAACTTCCAGCTTCGAAATCACGAACTAAAATCCTCAAGAACGAATCTTAAACCTTTCGCCAACAATCCTACAAACTTAACTACAGTTTTAGAACACTACCCAGTTACAAAATCAATGCTCTTCAAAATTCATATGCTTCCAAATTGCTTGCCTTCACTTTAATCTTTATACTCGCTTTTCATTTCCGTTCAGGAACTTGCTAGTTTGCTAAAAGAAACCTGCTTTCACTTTTGAACCCACAGAATAGAAAAATTCCACTCTTCCTCACGACAAGTAGAAAACTTTGACTGATTGAAGGTGAAGTAAAATGCACCTGGAAGTAACTCAGTCTTTCATAACTCCATAGTTAATTAGTTAACTTCGATTTGTTGGGGAGAAGAGAGCGTGGAGTGAGTAGTTGGCAGTCGGTAGCCACACACAAGCCCCACATCAAAGTTGTAAGTATAAACGGTTTATAATAGAAGAAGGAGTATGCTATATAGAACCGGATCCACGTTCACACACGAGCTTTATGAGTTTCAGTATTTTATGAGCCTACCCATGGTGCAATAGTAATATATTTTTTACGACCCAAGTCTAATGTCATTTTACGACTTGGCAGGCACAAAAAATCATTTCTGTAGTCGTCCATTCCTGTTCTTTCACCTTCGCAAGTGAAAGAATTGTGATGATAGTAGCCATGTACCAACACACCTCATGTGAACTGACTGACTGAGTGTAAAACAATATTGTACCAAGACACATTAAGATTTCTTCCTACCACCACCTGCTTAAAGTCACATTATTCATACAACTCTCATTTCCTAAGGTATCACTCTTCAAATTAAGACAACTATTGGTCCACTCCCTCACAAGCAATCAATGTCCACTTAAACTCTCATCTCTAACACTGCCTGCTTCCAAATAAACTCTCCACTGGCACAAATGAAACCACACACACACACACACACACACACACACACACACACAACAAAAGAAGGATATAATGGAAGCTTAGTGAGCAGCAACGAGATAATGAGGATGTTGTTGTGGTAGTGGTGATGCGGTTTTTGGGGTGGTAAGAGATAAAGTTCATTCATCGGATTAAGAGAAAGTGCCTTCGCAGAGAGCAAAGAAAAGTCACGTCTTCAGAAAGAAAGCAAGGTGGAATGTGCGAAAGAGGATTTTCTGGATTAAGTTCTTTTAGTCACGAAGGAAACGACTCACGTAATAATCCAATCCTTGTAATTTTAGTGTCTTTCTGCACCCGGATTCTTTTCTATCGTCCGTACAACCACTACACTTTAACTCTTCCCCGATCAAACTCTGAATTCTTAAACAACTCTCTCTCTCTCTCTCTATCTTCACTATATGTATATAAGATGTTTTATCCACGACCCTTACAGTTCCCTATTTTCACTCCGCAATCTATCGAATCTATTCCTCCGTTCTTCTGTTTACTTGACTACCATTCCTCTTGTGTTGCGTATACATACACATCAAGTTACTTAAACTTCTCTCGAAAAAACACACACACACACACACACACACAAACACACAGAGGGTTGCTCTTCGTGATTGAATCCCATTCTACTCTTTACATTCCTCCTTTCTCAGAGATTTTCAAACCTATCCACTCATAACGGCTCCTTTGGTTTCTGCCTCTTCTACTGGCATTTCCGAAGTGAAAGTCTAAGTAAGTTAACTAAATACTCGAGCTGTCATGTTTTAAACTACCAAAATTACTAAACATCCATATTATAGATTCACTCAAGTGCAGTCAGAATAACTTCGTCAATACAAAACTACAAGTATGAGTGGGAGTCATATTAAGCCATAATTGAATTTCAGCTACAGATATTTTTGTTTGAATGTATTTCGAGTGTGTCATCGTCCTTGTACGGCTCAAAGTAAAGTCTTCGCATTTCCTCGAGGCACTTAACTTATCCGGACTTAGAGTGTGTATATGCAACTTGCTGACAACTTTTCGAGTCCTAATTTATTAACTTATCCTACTGACATTCATCGGAAAGTTGCATTTCCAGAAACTCTGTCACAAATTCTGCCACTTCTACTGACTACTTCTCTCTATCCTGTTTCCTGTACTGCCAACGTGTTAAAATAGTGCAAAATAGTCACTACGCTGAATTGTAACGAGGCAATTGGAGTTGCATGTCGAATTGAAAGAATGCATGGCAAAACAAACGTGTAAGAAGCGGAATGAAATATAAACAGAGGCTTGCGGAACTGCCAACAGGTAACTAAAAATAGGAGTTGATATGAAAGAGTATTTCTCGGGAGAGGAATGGTGTGTGTATGGCTTATTGCAGATACCATCACGGAAGTGTGTGTGTGTGTGTGTGTGTGTGTGTATCTGGGTTTTTTAACTATCGGAGGAAAGCAAGTCAGTAAGTTTAGATGAATTACACACACACACACCCTTACACACATCTGTAGAATCATAAGCCATGCACACAGCTTCAATTTCTTCTGTACAGAAACCTTACAAAAATGACCAAGTGCCTTCATATTCTAAACTCCCAATGAAATCTCGTTGAAAATTCAACTCCACTCAACACGAGGGTAAAAGCCGTACTTTAAACTCAGCTTGTTGCATTCGAGCAGCTGTGAGTTTCCACGTAAAAACTCCCTGTTGAGTTCTGTCTTCACCGTTGACCGCTCTTTCGGTTAACTTTGACAGGGCTAAGATTAGATCCGATTTAATCACTACGTCTCTCCCGTCTTGGCAAGAAATGAGTAGCAACGGGGTAAAAATGCCAGCCACATGTAAATGTCTTTCCATAACAAAACCATTTTGTGTTGATATATCATTTTAGTATGCACCATCCTAAGCCCATGCCCACTCTCTCCATATGCTCACAGCACTTAACATCTAAACTCACAGTTCCATACACTCTTCGCCTTGTTAAGAGACACGCCACGAAAGAACACGAGGACGACGTGCCTGATGAAAATATGATAGCGATGAGCAACATAACTACCGAAATCACTTTACTTTCTCCAAAAGTCACTCTCCCCTCGTCCCGTTCAACTAGCCGCAGGATAACAATTTAATCTCTTCTCGTAGAGTTCCCTTCCAGTTTACTACGTGACAATGGACTTCCTCCGTCCCTCTCTTCGCATCTCTCCAAGCTTGTTTTCACCTCTAAAGCTCTTTATGCATTCAATTAAACCTTTTTAAATTAACACACACACACACACACACGCCATTTCAAAGTAAACTCTCGGATCGTCGTCGTACTACAAAATCTGAAGCAACTAATAACCTTTCACATGTGACGCTAACAGGAAATCTAGTCCCACTTGTAAAGATCGTCTTACACACACAATTCTACGTACCACTACAGATTTTTAGAAGCCAGAAAATTAATTTTGAATTCATTCCAAGGATTTTCTTATTGTTCTCTGCGGTCTGAAATTTCCTCCTGAGCAGTGACAACCCAATTGAGTATAATGACACGAGTTAAGCGGACCATTAAAGTGAGCAACGTTAACAACAAGCATTAACGGTAATGAATCCATTGTCCTCTGAGTCCGATTAGCGTTAAGCCTTAGCCAAATAATAAAACCGGTAGTAAAACATGTAACCCCACCATCAACTTGTGTTTCTCTGCACCACAGGGTACAAGTCTATCGCTACTTTTACGTGGAGGAAAACTACGTTCAAACACACGACTGCCTGTTTCTGTTGCACGAGACAAGAAAATCCGGAAACCACTACAAACTACAAACTACAAACTAACTACAATCCATATCCATACGGAACCTCAAATTTACTTATCGAGAAGTAAACATGAGATATATAAGATTGGGGTTTGTTCTCCAGCATTAAGTTGCAAGTACGAATAATACACTCACATTAATATTCCTACGAGCCTCTGCTCTCTCTCTCTCGTCTCTCATCTCACATCCTACCTTGCTCAGAATCCAAACTGCAGATAATATAATACAAGTCGTAAATGATTTCATAACAATTCCATGAATTTTAATAGTTCGCAATATAAGAACACACACACAGAACTCTTGGAATTTCGATCTTTCTCTGGGATTCCCCATAACGGAAAGAAACAAAGCTGCCGTGAATATGTTTGTCAGGTGAATCTGAGCACATTTGTCAGCATGTGTTTCGCATCTTCAGAACTTCTTATCCCTTCATTCTTCATTCAAATAAAATTCTAACGGATCTAAAGATTTGTGCATTTGGCATTTGGCATTTGACAGTGGGCACTAAAAGCCTCAGGAATTGGAGCTGCCACCCCCTTCCGGGACTTTCACTCGTCGGGATTGTGGGATGATGCAACGATAAAACTTGCCATATGTGTCATTTTATTATTACTCACAGAGGTTCCTTTTAGTAAATGCAAGTTTTTAAAGACCCAGCTAAAAGTAAGACTCAACGTCACCGTCAACTGTATTCTCATAAAATCCTTCAAATTCCTTTCCTTCTACTAAACTTGTGTGAATGCCCACGCATAATATGGAGCAGGTAACAAAAAAAACTGGAGTAAATCTTGGGAGCCAGTTTGGCAATAGAATTCCCGAGAGTATTAATAGTGAACTAGAACCATAACTATGGGAGAGAGAGAGAGAGAGGCCTTTGGAGGAAATGCAACAAGTATGAAAGTGGAGTCTAAGAATACGATATTCGTGTAGAGCTTCCTTTTCACAATTCGCCTGGACTTCACAATGCAAAGTGTCTAAGTGAACATGCTGAGTTACAACGATGAGATATTTCGTCTATCTCTCTCTCTCTGATGGATATCTCCTCCAGGGGAAAGTTCCCTTTCCTCTCCATAACTCCAGACTACCCAGTGTTGGATTTCCCTATATTTTACAACGCTGTGCACTAAACTCAGATGCGTTGTCTTCAAATGTACTCCATAATAAACTCTGAATAATGTCCAGCAATCAGTAATTGACTGCAGATCCCGTGTAACATTAATCAGTAATCAAACGAATCTCTACCTGGAAATCATTAGCTGGGTACACGGATTTATTTTCATGTCACAGCACAAATATAATTAGTTTCTTTTCACATCTCACGTCCTTTTCTTTTAGGATTAGTACAGACTCGAATATGTATTTTATTCACTTGGTTCTTTGATTCTCGACAAGGTTCAGGTAAGAAACGATATTCCTTCAAATGCGGGGTCAAATATTCCTTTGATGACCAATTCTGTACAAGATTAATTATCTATAGATATGGATTGTATGATTTCTCATCTTCGACTCCATGAGAGATTCGTAGCAACGTTCATGTCCAACTGGTGAATTAATTCCCGAACAGAAATCTAAAAAATATTTTTGGGCCTCTTTGTGGAACAGCAGACCTCGTAATTAACTTAGAAATTATATTCTAAAACGCATTCCAGACTTTTGTACATTACCAAGACGGTTATCTTCGATACCTCCCACTCAAATCATTCGTCCATCATCAAACCTGATTTAATCTGAGCCAGTTTCTCATTACAGAAATTCTGGTCTTTGGGTGCGAGTTCTGGATACTTTGAACACAGTAGAAATAGCGGTCTTACCTGAAAGCAACAGAATTAAAAGATCATGTTTAATAATAAAGTACTGAAGCAAGTTCACAGCCGTATTTTCACAGACTCCAAACCTGTGAGCATATTCTATACTCACTTCTCCTTTTAATTGAGACCAATTTACGTTGTGAGTCTTGAAATATCGGCCAAATGCAACTAAACTCTGATCATCAATTCCTATTTCCTATATAATTATGAGCCACCATCTATCCTACAAAGTTATTATGAAGGGAAACAAGCTGCGGCTATATTTTATGAAAACGGGATGTCCCGATGTGACACACCTCTTCTCCGCGTCTCCATTGTCTTCATATATTAAAACTATCATTTTGAGAAGGGCTAGTAGAATTGAGTTACGGTTTGCGGTGCTGCTCTTAAGCTCAAAAGAACGACGAAGTAGACCTGCTAGTAATGCCTGTAATGCTTAATAGCCTCGCAGAGAGAAGACGGAATATCACCGGTACCTCCAACTCCAACCAAACAGTCTGATACACGAAGAGCGATGTGAAATATCGTAGGCGTGGTTCGTTCCACAATAAAATCATGATGAGATCTTTCTACCCATGGAGATGAAAAGATGTTATGAGTTCTCTTCTTTCGGAAAGGTAAATATCCTCTCTATCCCTCGTGCCCATGTTATCATAATACAAAATGTATTAAAACTCACTTCGTCTCGCTACAGAAAGTATATAAAAATATAAAAATACAAGCAGCGCTTAATAACACCCTTCTTCCGAAGTCTTCCACTCTTCCTAACTTCCTTTTTGCACGGCAAATGACCAGACCAATAAGACTTCTCAGTCGAAACTCTGATCTCATCGTGCCTCTCTCTCTCCCTCTCTGTATCTCCCTAATGAGTGCAATATTGAATCTTCATTTTCCCAATTACCAACCTTCATTTCTAGACAAACAACATTGGAATTAACTTTTAAAGAGCCCTTCGTTGCCTTCACTTAAAGTCAATATCCTCCTCCCAACTCGTCGTGTTTAAAATATACTCGTCTACATAATGAGTTCCTACTCAAACCCTCCAGACAAATAATACTTTCGCTCTCGACACGAAAGTGAACACCTCCACTGGTTCCTAAACATCAACTCATCGTGTGTCTGTTAAACAAGCTTATATATTATATTTCTACGCTGGAGTACGAACCAATGTACACACACACACACACAAACGTCTATGTCTCTGGGCAGAGAACAACCTACTAACCCTTTTGGGAACTTTCACTCACTCCATGAATTCTACTTTCTACGCTCGTCGATCTGACTGATAGAACCGATAGACAATGATGATAGTAATTCACTATTCTTCAAGGAATCATCCTCCTCCAATTCATCCTCTACTTTCCTCTCCTCTAGCAAAACAGATACTTCAACTGTACACCAATCATTCAAGGAAGCTTTATTCTCTCATTCAAATTCACCTGGCATTCACTATACATTCATTATTCCAAGTCTCAGTTCCAATTGATTTCTCATAAGACTTCCCAAAAACTGTGTGTGGATTCAGCACTTGAATCAAAACCCATCCAACTGTCTATATAATAACTACAAGTTTATGAACTGTAGTCTCTCTCTCTTCGTGTAGACCAATCACTCTGGTGAGTTAATGAATACCTCCTCGACACAAACTTGGAAATATTCTAAATTCTAATCTACCTTCCCACTCTCCGAGCATTAACATTACGAAATCTGCGATTCGAATTACTTGAAAATATCACGCGAAAACACGATATAAAGGAGAGATATGATTTGCTCTTATGAGTTTTGAGAAGGACGTACGTTTTTACGAGAGTACTAAATCCCTTGATCAATCCAATTTAGGTCCTTCCTTTCCAACTTTATGTTTATTTTCTTTGAGGAGAGAATAGATGGGATGGAAGAGAAGGGAGATCTTGAAGAGTGGATGTGCGATGTCAGTGTGGATTCACTTTCAAGGTACATGATCAATATTGCTGAACACTTTAGTTTACATCCAATTTACTCTTCCATTCTCTCACTCTTCCGCTGGTTTCACTACTTCAGACTCCAGAATGTCTCCAGACTCTACTCATTTACCAAATTTAATTTGTTTCACTAGTTGCTCCAAGATTCTTTCTCGGAAGTGGCAAAGAGACTTTACGGGATTTTAACACTCTCAGCTTTAATTTCAACAATTTAGCTGAATTTCCTCTTACATGTTTTTATTGAAGGCTTAAGTGCGCCTTTTGCTCAAATAAAAGTGCTTCCTAGGCGTTTCTTCTAGCTTCATGATTGGAATACATGATTACCGATAAACACACTTAGTTCCTTCAATATGCTCTTGATTAAGACGGGTTGAAACAAAGCACTAAATTAGAAACTTTCAGGGTGCTGAGAAGTGTCCTACTAAGCGTACCTAATCTCAGTCAGCTTGTATCTTATTGAACCCGAGTTCTTACGAAGGTATACACACAGTTAAGCAGTTGACACGAGCAATCTCATTAATTGTACAGGGATCTGTGCATTTTTATGCCCAGAAATAAAAACTGGAGAATCACATGCACACCAAATTGGATGATACAGGGAGACCAGTGAAGTAGATCACAAGAGAAATCTTTAATCTACTCACTGAGAGCGTAGCAATGCCCGTGAATCTAGTCACTCGATTCCAAGGAATAACTCTAGTGATCCTATTATCAGAGTAGCAGAAGACGAGATGATCGTGATTGGAATTCTAATTTGATCCTCATCTCATCTATTACGATGAAGTTTAATGTAAAACCTGGCATGAGCTTGAGACCGTAGGGATGACACAGATATGGGAAGGTTTCAGCCAATTGTGACTGTGACAGCTCAGACTGAGCTAAGAAGACTTACTTGTAATTGTAAAAGGTTTCCATCCATTTTCAAAAGCCTCAAGTAAACTTTTGCATTACCTAACTGACAATGAATCCAAGTCGAGTACTTCAATCATACCGTTCCGTGTGGCTTCCAAAACCACCGAACACTACAGAAGCAAAGTCACTTGAGACAAACCCAACTCTGCTTCTCTCACTGACTTTCTCTCATCCCGCAATCTCAGACTTCCTCTACATTCTCGAGACCACCAGAAGCACGCAAAGGTGGAACTTCCTTGAGTTTCAACTTTTCATCATGCTTAAAGCTTAAGCCAACAAAACACAGAGACGGATGAGATTCATGTTTCAAATAAGTTTCAGCGTGTAGCCATGTCCTCGATTTTGTACATAAAATACACTCAACCGGATTATTAACTCCGCTAACTCCGCAAAGTTCGATTGATTTGATTTAAAACCTAATTAAGGAAGTGTTTAAGGGTATGAGCAGTATGAATTATTTATTGCTCAAGCTAAATGGACTGCCTAATGTTGATATCTCGTAAAAACCAAAATTCAAACATTTAACTGGTTTCAACAAATTCTCCTTTTTAGATTTTAGACATTCGCAGATAGGAACATAAAACTTTGTGCTGACATTTTTCTTTACGGTTGAAGAAGAGGACATAAAAATTACTCCCAAATCACAATGAATTCCTGAAAGATCCAATCACAGCAGTTACATTACGTTGAAGGTATTTTATTGGAATCTGTCTTGGCTTATGGGATCTCTCACGTAATCTGAGGAAAAAAACTGATATTGCGACACGATATAGCATCGGTGAATCTGTAGTTACCGTGTTTCCGTTGAGCAATTAGATGAACAGAAAAAGTCTGGAACTGAGGTTCATTATTACTTTAAAACTAATGGGGACGACACAGGAAGGCACTCTGTAAATGATGACAAGCCAAAAGACTCATTAAGTTGGTCCAGAGTACACAAAGGACAGAAAGTAAATAGTTTTCAGTGTGACTATTACCGTATCATGGGCAGAGTGAAAGCTAGTTTGGGAAAGCTCCTTTTTCGGACAAAGAGATCTACCACTACAAGTAATTAAGGCAGATGAAAAAATCCTCTAATTAGAACTGCGCTGCTGCTCTACGTGACTATTATCCGGCTGTTATTATTCTACATTCCAAGTGAAATAGAAACCATTCTTCTAATGTACAAAACAATTTTGCTAGCATATTTACGTCAACAACTAGTCCGCACACTTTCTCTCCTTTCTTCTTCGTGTTTATTGTGAGGTTTTTGTTTTCCAAACAAAAATTATATAAAATTCTTACACTTGAAAATAAAGTGATAATCTTATAGGAGACTGCGGAGAGACTCTACATGCACAGGGTAGGCTCATTGGGGCTCACCCTGTACATGTAAACTGCTTCAGATGCGAACTGTGTAAATAAGAACTGCGTAGAGACGTTGTTGTCTAGAAACATCTATACTTTTGTCAGAGAAAGTTTTTCTATTCACAGGAAAGAAAAGGAAGCAAAAAGATTTAGTGGAGGAAACCACGGCCAGTTGGCTGGTGTAAAACTACTTTACAAGAGTAAAGTTTAACTTTCTATGCATAACATAGAAATCCACGCTCCGTTTGTCATGCTGAAATCCACCAAATAACTGAAAATCCATGTAATTCTGATCCCGTGACAAAGCATTCACTCACAAAACTCTTTTGCTGTTTTATAATCAATTGAGTAAACATTTATAATCGCTGAAATTAAAAGAATTACGGACACAACTTCATACTTTTCTCATTTGCCAATCTAAATAACGTTTTCAAGTAGCAAAATGCCGTGGAACGTAAGTGACACGGAAGTGTGATAAAAAATTGTCACTGGTCTTAATTCCTCAAAGTCTGAACTTCTAATTTAAACTTCATCCAGCAGAGTGTAAGCGTGCGAGAGGCGCAAGTAGATAATTGGTGTGAAAATATGTTATCAAAAGTAGTCCACTGATGCATGGAATAATCCTACATCTTTTATATATTAAACTTCTAATAACGATCATTCAATCTAACTCAAATCTAACTTATAACAAGAATTATCACTGATTCATTTCTAGTTCACAACTTGCAGTAGAACTGAATGCAAACAAGTAGAGCATCTAATTAATTTTTAAGTGTCAAATTACCAACATAATTTGTCACAAAAAGATGTACTAAAGATTTCACTGATATTCTGAAGTGTATTTTCATGTAAGGTAAATTTGTAAGTGAAATAAAAAATAAAATGCCCGCATGTGAAGCTGCAAAATAATTCACTTAAAAATAATTATGCGGAAACGTATTTCCTTTTGCATTGCATGAGTCTTCCCAAGTTCAGCTTTGAGGGTAACAGTACCTGAGATTTTTAATAGGAATTTTTTCCAGGTCACCTCTGAGTAGCGAAGAGAAGAGCTTAAATCACATAATAACAAGGGGAACGACCCATTGATTGCATTCATATTAACAACCATATTATGATAATCTTACGACGAGGCAGAACAGATATTATGATGAGTGTTTGTTTGCCTTCACGTAATATCACGTGAACTTAGTGGATGAGTCGATGGGAACTCTTCATTCAACATTTACAGTTGCTTCTAACTCCCTTGTTAACCTGCAAGTATGCGTGTTCAAGAATCCTCCGCAATAATAAGTATGAACTCTAAATATCATTCTAACGCTTCATTACTATTTGACAGGTTTAACTACAATTAAATTTAATCCACACCTTACTGGGTTGGTAATTTCGTCTATGAAGTTAATTATTACAGAACACTATTTGCTATGTTAAGTAGAACTAGTGACATTCATGACATTCATGATTCATAATTCTTGCGAAATTCACCGCAGTATTCTCTCCCTCCCACCTACATGGCACATGTTGATTATTAAATTTTCAAACACTAAATAGTTTATGGGCCATTAATCACGTTTTGAATAGGCCAAAAGAAGGATACATCGCAGGATAGCCAAAGGTCAGTGGCGTCCGCCAATCCGGAAACGTTTGCTTGTTGAAGTGTTTTTAAAATGTGTTTAGCATAATTTTTATTTGATTGTTATACACACACGCTTATTATGAGTAACTAGGGTGAGACTCTTGCACACTAACCTTAAACTGAAGAGTATATTTGTATCTCTCACAAGTAATCCTTTCGCGGATCTTATTTCATCGTATAGGTACATTTGCTCATATTCAACCATAAACTAAAATCTAATATGCAGTGATTATTTTTGGTTTATTGGTTATCAACTTTGGCCGTATCGAATTGCAAGTTTTCATCGAATGTAGAGCATTCAATTCGATTCATTTAGTGATACTCATGAATGAGATAGTTGCAGTGAATGAGACGAACTGAACTCCTGCGAGTATGTATGCACCCATGACGTGTCTATTTGAACACCTAGCAAGAAATTATTATGCTTAAGTACCTTATGCAATTATTGACATAGCACTTGTCTTAACTACAGGAAGCAAGAACAGCTACTAGCTACTATACTACGACTACTTTATTCTAATGGCGTATTATGTCCATACGCTACTCCAAATGTTTGGCAAATGTCGTTAATTTACTGTTGTTTGAGGTGTAATGTGTATTACACCTTACACACATACCTCACATCTTCTCTGCAAAACAATTAACATGACTCTGAGGCTCCGTGGTGCTTTTTTCCAGGGTGTTCGCACAAGAAGTTTTTTTGTGCTCTTGCAGCCAACTAAGAAAATCATTCAACTAAAAGTGTAATGAGTATTCACCACCATTTGCACCTGCAGGATGCTGTGCTTTACATTCTGAAATGATGCCAGCAATTCATTTATTCTCTAGCCTCATGATGTGTCAAGTTTCTTAGCCATTCTTACAGCTCCAAAACTAAATTACATTCTTATTAAGCCACATAATACGCAGTCTGTATAATACAAAGCTTCTTCACCATTTCAATTAAAATATTTAAATAAACTCCACACTATAAATATTCCTCTATAGGTAAGCTCTTCAACAACACTCACTCACCTAGAATTACAATTTGTCATCCAACCTAACATAAACAATTCCTCAACCGACCTACGGTACTTGAGATGTCACCTACAATTACAATTATAATCAGGGTGCGAAGTGGTATTTTGTTATCGTTTTTAATTGGTGTGATAAATTGTTAGCTAACGATTTGTTTCACCTCCAATATTTGGGTATTAATGTGATCAATGGGATCTATGTATCCTACAATGCTAAATTACTCCCTATCCTCCCATGGTTAAGCATTGATACCATTGATCCCATTAATCACATTAATACCACTTTTTGTTACCACTGTGATGGTAAAAAGGCTTGGTAAGTGGTAAACTTCGCACCCTGATTATAATTAACTCTTTCAACAGCACCACCTCGCAATGAATGAGTCCACACGGTAATCGCGTATTGTATAGAAGTATATGAATAATAAAGAAGTGACAGGGAGGAATCCCGTACTCCATTCATCCTGCGAGAACATCATCAGACGCATCTTCAGAAAATGATAACCATCTCTCTGAGCCATGAGTGTATATAGTTTGAAGACTCTGAATGTATTTGGTGAATCTTAAAAGAACGTCTGAAGACGCACAGGTGAATTGCGGATTGCGTATACATGTATAATATAATATTTATATATGTACAGGGTGGGTCGACTAGGAGGAGGCAAAAAGTGGTGTGCTGCTGATGCTGATGATGGCACACAACAATCGTCCATGCAAGTATTTATATATTCTTCCTCGCAAGACATTAGCCCCTTTGGAAGATGATTCCTCCTCTGAAGACGAAGACGAGGTTTCAATGTCTTCGCAATGTCTTCGCAATGTCTTGTGTGTGTGTGTGTAGCTCACCTTGAAGAGCTCACTGACCCCACAACGTACAACTGTGTGCATTAACTTAACGTGTTCGAAGAACCTCTCGAGAAGCTCATAAGAACGAAGCTGCTCCTAACTCGGAGGAATATTAAATCCCCCCTTGAGGCTATTAGCTTTGACTTGGTAAAAGAACTCTCATGAGAAAATTATCAACCTACATCATCATCATCCACCTTCCTTTAGTCTACCTCGCTTTAAATGTTTCCACAGATCACTTCCTCCAGCATCCAACAATCAATCCTTAAATCCTATAAACTTATTGTTCTTAATCTTCAGTCATTCTTGAGAGAACAAACTTCCACAGAGTATTGTTATATCATATGTGTATTGCATTTATGACTTGGGTATGAATGGACAATAAGGAGTGGGCACCATACATCTTATGTAATTCTTATACATTTCAACAATGTTGACTACGTGTTGACTACTTATGATTGTGGAATGCCAAATGAGAAATATTATTATAATGTGTATCTGAGAGAACTTATTAATATTCTCGGTGAGGTGAGTCGTTCGCTACGATTGAATTCATACATGTAATTACTAGAGAGGAGTTCTGTGTGTATTAAAAGTCACATTCAACAGGTTGGGTTGTATCTTTGGGTGTAAGAGGTCTACAATAATTATACCACTGAGGAAAAATGGATGTGCTAATTTTTTTAACTGATGCACAGAAAAGTTCATTGTCAGGATGAGAGCTATTTTGCATTAACCGTTTAACCGTTCACCGGTGGAGAGGAGACTCTTCTAGCTAAATACTTTTTCGATTCAGACTGGTTTTTATCTCGTTGAGGCGTATATTATTATTATCATAGGGAGACTGGGAGAGACACATAACATGATCGTCTCAAATCCCAGCATACATAATAGATACAGCACACACTCAACCGCTTGGAAATTAATATTTGTGCTACAATTATAATGGTAATTGCACATCGCTGCATAGGGATTATCGTGAAACTTATTGAAAAGCTGGATGAGAATTGAAAAGCTGGCTGCTCCGTACTTTGCCACATATTTTTCATTTTATGTATCCTTTGCTAACTCAAATTAACTCTCAATTTATAAACATTTACTTTTTATGCTCTAGGAACAATTACAACTAAAGCAAACAACGTCCAGCTCATTTTATAAATTGGAATTAAAGTCCCTGCGAACTGCAAGGTGGCTTAAAACATTTTACTCCTGTTTCTACACATTCACTTGTTGCTTATAAATTTGTTTACAAACGCAGTTAGTTGGAAAATTTGAAGAAATGTTTACATTGATATCAAACATCAAATAAATTACTAAAACAGCAGAGCTGGACATTAATAATTTGAAATATGATTCAGATGCTAAAAATGATGTGATATGGTGCCATAGACTTTTAGAAACCTTTTGAAAATGTTCAGGCATTTTACTTGTTTGACAGAAAATGAAACGAAAATATGTTTGTGATGCTTTCATTTCACATTTATGAAGCGCATCGCATGCAGAGACGCTTAAGGTTAAGACTTAAGTCACAGAGAGACAGAGGACAAGGATAGAACCACATCGAGGAATTGAACGGATCGAAGCTCATTGAAATTACAATGTGACTTAATCATATTCCACTCATGACTTTTCCTCATGGACACCGCCGCACAAGTCAGCAAACCACTCTCAGACTTTTGACAACAACTTAGAAGGTATTTGGATCGAAAGAATTAAATCTTAGTGTACGCACTCCACTTATTATTACTGAGCCATTCACGAGCTCCTCTCCTCTGTGCGTATAATATTTTTTTCGCTCTCTACCTTTAAAATCAGTTGAATTGAAGGTTGACACGGATTACGTAGAATCTCTTTTCTAAACTCCCCCGTCTACTTGATGCAAATCTCTTCATCTGCTGTCGTGGAAGGTTAGATTTAACAATGGCTCGCCTCTGCATGCATAATTCCAACTGGAAGTGTTCACATTAAACGATACGATGATGCAATCTGTGAAGAGGGAATACATTTCCCGTGTGGGATGTGAATGCATTTGGAAACCCACGTGGAGCTGTGAGTCTTGAGCAATCTGGTTTCATAACTAAAATAGCATTTTATTATTTACACGACAATGTTCAGCGTAACCAAGAACTGTTTTTCTTTGAGATCAAAGTTGATTGAGAATTTACAAAGCTATGCATTTTAATTTTAAATCTAAATATTCCTCAAAATATTCCTGTGATCCTTCACTATATACGATCAATACAATGTTATATTATGTCCTTATGGATTACTGGAGAAAGAAGATTTATAT
Source organism: Isotomurus palustris (assembly GCA_034696625.1). Lineage (NCBI taxonomy): Eukaryota > Metazoa > Arthropoda > Collembola > Entomobryomorpha > Isotomidae > Isotomurus > Isotomurus palustris. Next base: position 13,676 of record JAQGAD010000006.1, on the reverse strand, counting down.
AACGACAAGACATCCGGCCCTTCTCAACACAGCTCCACTCTCTTTGAACTTTACTGTCCACAATTTTAGAGCAGTATTATGTAGAAAGTCTTGGGCAATTTTAATGCATTTTCTAGTTCCTGGCTGCTTAAATTTCTTTATTCAAATGAAACTTCTGATCGTTTTGTCCCAGTTATTGTATTGTAATCTTCAAATCTCGTAGACATACGCTGTAGTTGTAATACCTTAAAATGAACTGCATTACAATGAAATTGTAAAATTTGTTGCGCAGTCGGAGTGAAAGACGGATATTTAGAAAACATCCTTAAGAGCAGAATCATACTTGAAAGTTTTTACCGACAAGGCCACGTCTGTTATTGTAAACAGTAAGCTAGGATCAAGGACAAAAGCAATATCAGAAGACGACCGGAATAAACTGCGAAACTATAATAATGCTAAGTTGGTGGGCCGACAGATGAGATGACTGCGGAATTCGTTGCTTTCTCTCATTTCATTTATTGCAACTTAGCATGTTTGGCATGTCTGGGAGCTTTTGCCTAATTAACTTTCATCCGAATAACAACACGTCTGTCTCTCTCCTGAAACTTTCGGGCTTGCCATGATTCTATTATTCTACGAGTATGCAGTCAAACAGCTGATTTGTTGTTGTCTAATTATATTAACCGAGCCTCCAAAGGAGGGTTTGTTTTGAGGAGTTCATTCAATTTCAAAATCCAACTTCCGGAAGCCGGAAGACGTAGCTGTATTGTATACCGTCTGCATTTCAAAAAACAAATTTCTGCACTTCCTTTTTCATGAAAACCCTTTTTCAATACTATTCAACATGACTACTTCCAAAGTATGCAAATAAGTGCAGAATGAAAAACAATTCTTAAACGATTCGAATCATGGGATGTGCACATCGCTACCACTGATACATTCTAGTTGAAAGATAGTGAAAGGAGAAAGTCAGCCTATGGAGAAAGTTGCCTTGCATCACAGTCCCATTTTACGTACACGGTCCTTTCCCTCGATCACCTCCTCAGTTCTTAGCGAAGGACTCTTTTAAAGATGATTTTTTGTTGGAGGTAGGTGGGAGGGAACTGATCCTCACTCAAGCTGACATTTCCATTATTCCTGGAGAAATACATCTCAAATGAAACATGACAACCACACTACTCCTTTTCACCAACCAACAAACTTCTGACTTTCACAACACTACATGGCAGTCGTGTGTCATACCGTTCAAGTGACTGACTCCACTACAAAACTCCAAACTTCCCTTTATGCTCGTCCTACAAACCCGTTCAAATTATTACACAGCCTGCAATCTACTCACACACACTCTCTCTCTCTCTCCTTTAAAACAAAGACATTCTTCTCACAACAGTCCTTATGAAACAAGTCAACACATCTTACCATCATTTTTGACTTATTCGATCGACTAGTATCCGTAATTCCTACTTCCCTTCTCCAATAAGTGATGTTCTACGCTAACCTCATTCTTTTCGGCTTTAAAGTCTAACTTCGTTCAGTAATACACCAAATCCAATTCTGCTTAGGTTAACACAGTTAAACTTGTTAGAGTGAAAGTTCCCGGAAGTCTCTAAGCTAACGAATTCCTTGTAGAAAGATTTTTCTTCTACTCAAGTTCAGGCAACCCAGTTCCTCCTTCCTTCCTCGCACGGAGTCCAATACAACAGTGTCACAACAAAGACAGGATATTTAAACCTTAAATGTTTTAGGTAACCACTCCCATAAAGTTCAGACAGCGTTCATTACTTTGCATGAAAAGGCGTTACGAAGAAAATATTATATGACAGTAAAAGACATTTGATAACTCAATGGATTTCAGTCCAACAGAAATTTTCAATTACAGCAACACAACAATTCTAAACTTAAAAATTAAAGCACTGCTTTCAACTGAACATATCAAACATCGCATTAAATTCTTAGAAGGTGGAGTGTATTGACTGTCAAGTTCTGATGAATCTGTCAAAAGTGTGAGCTCACTTTATAATAAATCCACTGTGTCTGCCTTCTAAACCCAATTTCACACAAATGCAGTGCAGAAAATCTTGACAATTTATCAAGTAAGAAGTGAATGATGAAATTAAATACAATTTTTTAAATCTCCTGTACGAATTTAGAAATGTAGGCTAGAAGTTTCTCCGTAACTTTGACAAGGCATATCAACACTCAATTTAAAACAAATCCTTATGCAAGAAAACGTCTGCGTCAGTTCCACTCTGTCTGAGTTGTTAACAACAAAATGCACTAAACTAAGTCTCCTCCAAAAGACATCCCTTTATGGGACATAAATTACGGATAATTGGAACCCAGGTGAAAAATACTTTTGTGCAAATTAACATACAATGGGAAATACATTAAAACTCATCTGCATCGTATGAAATCACGAGAGGTCTGTAGAAACCACAAATAAAATAAGAAAGGGGAACAAACCTCTTCTGTAATCTCCCTCGGAAGATGTTTGATCTGAAGAACTCTTCCTCGATGAAACTTCCGTTTAATATCTTCAATACGCTTTTCAATAGGGTCACTATTGTGAACCTCATCCACCCAAGACGCACCTGTAGAAGCTGTGGCCACTACACTGGATGACCACAAGTTATCTGCAGCAGCAGAAATTAACTCCCGATCGTAGCAACCGAAACCACGAGGGGTGGCTGAAAAAGCATCCGCTGGTCCGGCTGCCATCACACCACCTCACAATTACCAACACAGCTTAATTCCAAGTCAATTGCTTCTCGAAGAGATAGTGTCACTTTGAACGAGTTTCATGGTAACCCACATTAAGACTTCAGAACACTCCACCCATCAACAATACATGAGAAACAAATTAGTCTCATCTGCCGTCGAGCAGACAAGCGATTGTCAGATGTCAATTTAATGTCACATTCTTCACATCCTCATCACAGCATCACTGACCTTCCACGAGGAAATCAAACTCGTGTCTCACTATACCCTTACGTAATCTCCTAAAGGGTAGGGACAACCTTGTGTGCCTTCAACTGTCACTTACAAAACATTACTTTCACATATCTCACGTAAATCGCATCCTCCGCAGGTACCTTAACCTGCTTTCTCTATTCTCGTAGCCACCCACAATAATAATCGCACTCAAGTCTCTGCACAATTATGAATATTATTATGTCTGTAATGCTCTAAACTAAAAGTTCCCCACACTCTACTGAAGATTTACCTTTCCACCAGGCGAAACTCCACGTGTAAGTCTAGTGGACAAGATCGAAGCATACAAAACAGTTTGCGACCGTGAACCTAATCCACCACCGTCAGTTAGTTAAGTCTTGGGAGCGGTGAGGGATTTTCCCATGTGCAGTAGAGGTAACTGGACACACTGTTATTGAGATTGCGACACTTAAGAGAATGCAGTGAGATAGAGAAATGACGTTGGATTGATAAGGGAATATTTAGAGAGAAAGAATGAAGAGAGGCTGAGTAGACCTTCGGATTAAACGGATGTTGACAGACGAACTGACACTGACAGACTGAACGGGCACAATTCTCTTTCGAACCTAAGAACCTTCACTCGAAGAGTTTTCTCCTAAGGCTAACCAAACTTGTCTTGCTCGCCACTCTCCAACACCACCACCACCACCACCACCATCCTCAATTCCTATTCGCATCTCGAGAAAAAAGCATCATTATTACAGCACACTGCCACAACTCACGGTTTAAATTCTTCTTCACTGCCCAGACTAGGTTATCTTCAGCCAAAGGGTTGACTTCTAAGGGGAGAAAGATCCTCTTCACGAGGAAAATACAATCAACCTGCCCAAGCAAAATATTTTGCTTCTATCTCTCCTCCTCGTATACAAAACCACTTGATTATTAGACACCAATCTTATATAAGTTGTTCTAAGCAGCCGTCTACCTCTTCACATCCAACACTACACGGCTATTACTTAACTTGGTGAACAGACAACCGGACACAAAAATTATCTTCCTTCCTTTTCAGAGAATAATGAACTTTGTTCCTCATTTTTTGAAGTCTACATCAAACTAAACTTATATTTCCATCGATTGCAGGTCTTACGCTCGTATTTCGTATTTGCACTGACTTATTCAGTTCCTTTTTTGACGATCGTGGCTTATTACAGTTGCTGAACATAATCCACATGTGTTCGCAAGGTGGTTCTGAGAATTACATTGGCACACGTTCATTCCATTGTCTGGATTCCACGAGTAAGCATATGCATAACTGCATGAATTGTATCAAATCAATCGAGCCTACACGGGTATTAATAAGCTGCATATATATTCATTTCATGAAACACTTACAAACCGAGACGCAAGCTTTCGTAAGATAAGGCAAGTCAAAGTCAAGGGTCTTCTCACATTTTTGCTACTTTCGCCAATGTTAATTCTCTGTTTGAAATTGCTGTTGTTTGGTTTCAAACAATTCATGTAGCTATACATTATTGAAGAAATACGAAAATTACAGTGTCTCATTTTGGATAGTCTACTTTTTCGGAAATGGGAAGAATCTATTCGAAAGTGCAGAGTACAAATGATTAGCTGTACATTCTGAAACACACGCATGAGTTTACAACACGCAAGAAATGTAAAATCTTCTGTCAAAATGTACTACGGACAAAAATGGAGTGATGATGAGGAAGAGTAATACACTCGCTCAGTTCATCACCTTGTTGTCCTGAAATCCAAATAAGATGCATCTCACCTCACCTTAATTTTTTTAAAACACTTGACAAGGATCATCACTCGTATCTCTACTGAGCACACAAATACTTTAGAGTAGAGGGTGGAATACGTTTCATTTTATTTTGAACATCCATCCTAATATGGCTTTATGAGTTAAGACAATAGGTTTAAAGAGCACTAACTGTTTTTTCGAAGTTTTATGATCATTTTGCAACTTTATTCATTCAGCAGTTACACATAGTTCGGTTCAAATAGGAATATACCATACTTTTCTACACCCTAAAACTCATCATGCACTGATTATGCAATTAATTAAACACCTTATCACCTCGTTACGTTTCCCATCTCGTTGTATTGTAAACACCTTGAACGAATGTTACTTCATTACAGCTTATCAATTAACAATCCACTCGACGTACATTACTGCCCCCAAACCTTAAAATATAAAACACATCATTGAATCAGTTCAGTATTTCAGCTGACAGGATTATAAATTGTACTAACTGAAGAACCATCCATATTTCATGATAACCATCTCATCTTCCTTAGGAAAGAGGCAGGAAGTGTTAAATCAAATCAAGAATGCATTTAATTTGGCAAGAAATGAGGTAGTAGTGGAGCAAAAAGAAATCTTCACAAAAGGAAAAGATAATGTATAAAATCGGATACAAAGAGGGAACTGATGCGACACACGTATTAAATCTCCTTCAGAAGACGCCGTGGAAATGAATGATGGGTAATATTGGGGAATGTATTCCCGAATCAATTTCTGAAGAATGGATGGCGTTGGACGTGGTTTTTAGAGGGAGTCAGTCTTAAGACTTTATAGGCATATGGAAGAGGTAAATAGCCTGAGAAGATGAAGTAAGTAGTTTTTGCTGTGTGCGAACATGGACATGGTGGAGATGGAGATGGTGGTGATGAGCATAATGAAGGCAGGAGAACTTGTAATATGGACTGTGAGTCTCCGATGATGGAAGTTTAGTGTAGTGGTTGATTCCACCCCTGTGCAATCTTCCTCCATGGATGTCTTCAGGTGTATAATTCACAGGTAGAACAATGGATCGAGATTTGGTTCTTCTTAGATTGGGCTATTCCCCTCACTTGCTAGTGTCATTCACATCTTCCCCTTATTATTCGTTTCTACTGAGCACGTCCGAATTGCTAGCCAGACCTTCCTTCCAATACACTAAATGCTATTCCATTAAACAACCAACTACATTAAATTCTTCCTCACATCAACTTCTCAAGTCTCAACAAACTTTGCTCGCTCCTCGTGAGTTGATCTTTTCATGAAGGAATCTCAATTGTAGCGTGGAAGAATAAATTGCAACAATGAAATCCATTCCATCGCTCTATTACCGGGTCAAATCCTCAACCGTCCGTCCTGGATCATCCAAGAATGCACGAAGATGTTATATTCCTGTCAACAGAATGATGAGAGGGACGACACTCTTTCCTACACGTATAAGGTCCGTTTCCTTTTTATTCTCACACACAGTTACTTGATATTAAAACACATTTCATGTTGTGTGAATTAACTAAAAACGATATTATACACCTTAGTATATAGTATATAGTCACAGTTGAATGATCCTACGACAGTTAATTAGTTCAGAAATGTATTCATCAAACGAGGAACAACTTCCATGAGGTTTTCGTCTCATTTAATGACGGACTACCTCATCGTGATTAGTTATCCTCATCGTTATACTGTGTGTCTTGTCAGCTGGCAAACAACTAACAACCACCTCACTAAGTACAAAATGCAATTGCAACTTGATCATTAAAAAATGAATGGCTAGAGCAGGTTCATTGGTCTGGTTTGTCGGGAAGGATTTTTGTAATTCACTACAACTATACTTACTTATGTATCATCTAGTGATGCTCCCAAGTGAGAGCAAAAGTTAACCTGCCTTTACTTTTGCAATCACCACGATTGTCTGCTTAAGTGACTCCACCCTGGAAAATTTAACTGGAGGCTTCTTCTGTTTCCTACATCTTCCATCTGTATTATTGGTTGATTGACCTTACTACACACTTTATTAACTTACAAAAACAACCATACAATTATACTCTTCCAGAATTCATTTTCATGGGGTCACCAATTAATTCTGAAGATCTTCCATTTCTCTATGCAGGAAAGCTTAATGAAATTCACTCCTTCTTTTTTCATACACAAAAACCTGTGGGCTATGCTATGAACAAAATATTCCCGAGAAGCATAAAACGTGGTTGCGATTAGAAAGATCAAAACACAAAGAAGTCAACACGATGCTTAAAGTACAGTTAATCTAATCATACAGTTCTTATTGTACAGGCTTCAACCGATAGTACTTTTATTATTCAGTGTAAGGAAGTAATCTACAACTCCCAAAAGACTAAAATGGACCACGGATAGGTTTTGTGACCTGAACCTTCGCTTGTATGTTGTAAAGATGTAATGGGTTGCTCGCACGTTTGTATAGCGCCCGTGCAGGCTGAGAGACTACAACAAAAGGAACTTTATGGACCTACTTATATATTATTATACAATCTAGAGGCTATCCGCAATAAGTCAAAGAAAATCGTGGACATAATTTAAATTTTAATCTAACTGTATCGTTTGTACCAATTCAAATTATTTCCGTCTCGTTATATACCGCAACAGTTCTCGAAGGAAAGGGGAACGCAGACTCATGCACGTCACTTATTTTCTCTCGTAGTTTTTTATCCTTCTTCAATTCTGAATATATTCCTAAACTGTAAATTACTCGTGATTATTGCGTTACCTCTTATTGAGTCGCCTTTCTTTCTCTTTCTCAGAAGAAGTTCATTAGAATATTCTGAAGGCATTTGCAGCATGGCTAAAAATATTTCTTCTCGTGAAGCCCACTGTATTTTTACACATGCATACCTACTAACAAAACTATAACTTCTCATTCCAATTTCCTTTACTAACAAATATCATTGTCAACTGTTACATATTTCACATTTTGAAATGTCGTTTGCATTCCATCATAAGTCAATGTATAAAATTGGCTGCCTTATATAAAATAGTACAGAAACGAAAGAAAGAAATAACGAGGTTAATAATTTATTTCGCATTATTGCAGGACGAAGGTGAGATTGGCGTGTGATTTAACTCGTTCTCTAAGCACAACCGGACTGCGTATAATTATCAGTAAAGGAACAGTTACATCAATGCACCCGAATTTCTCACACTCGTCGATTGTTCTCTTTTCAATTTTTATGAGACAGGTATCTATTATCTACTCCTAAGTTTGGAAGTGCCTCAGATTTGGTACTAAAAAAATTATCTAACCCTCCTTGTCGACCACCAAATGATTTACTACACAAATGGTGCTTTACAATAAACTTATGAGTGCAGATTTTTCATGAGATCAAACGACGGGATACAGCAGGTCACCATATTCATTTGACTACACACGTAGTCTGCATTTTGATTTTGACAATCCAGTTTGACGTTTCCCCACGACTACAGGATAAAATCCAACTTCTAACAGGTACTGAAAGAAGTGACTCCAACCAATGGTGTGCAAACGAATCTATGCTGCAAAGAAATATTAACGTTTGTTATGGACTAATTAATTTCAGAAACCAAGGAAGTATAGGCGTATGTATAGTGTGAATTTTATTTGTATATTACAACACACACACAATATCGTCAAACCCGACACAGGTTGCTGAGTTTCCTTTGTGCAAGTTCCACAGAGGAAAGGGTCTCCACGAATGTCGTGCAAAAAGTCATTTCTAACTGACCCCTCTTTAAACTCCGACCCGGTATAGCAATTGCACTTAAGAAAGATTTAATCTAAAAGCAAAGTGTACTGATAACCTTCCTTGCAATTAATCTCAACCACTCTAGTTGAAGCCATAAACCTTTATTATTATACACATCGTATATAGCACAAATAAAATTAGTATTATTTAAGAACCATGACCACGTTCTACCTCACAGGCTGTCCGAACTTTAAATATTTATTTATGTACCATCCACACAGAGATTTACTTGCACGTTGAAATACGCAGTGTGGATATTCCTTATTTAATAACAGTAATTGAACTCCTTCCTACCGCAATCCGGTCAATTTGTGTGAGAAATTACTATTTAAGCAGCCAATTTGTTCTATTTCCATTATAAACGAATGTTTACTTGCGTAAGGACTGGGCTCAACCGATAACTCTCATTTTTAGAGGTTCTTTTAGTCCTTTGGAAATATCCCTACGTTAATTGATTCTGTCAAACAAATTTGCAAAACATTAAGTAAACTCAGAAAGGGAGACGCTTGGAATGGTCGGAGTAGGCCAGTGTGCAATAACATACGCACTTTAATACTTCTTTTCATGCACACGGTTCAGTTAAAAGCCATGCAAATTCACCATTTGCCAAGTCTTCTTTACCACGAAGCCAATAGTGTAATATTACTCTTTTAGTATGTCGCTTATTGCAAAACTGTATCTATACTTCCTCAATAAGCATATACTCAACCCAATAGCATTTATTACTATTTACATTACACAAGAAACAAATGGCAGAGCATCTTTACTCGAAAAAACTAAAAATAGAGTTTTCCACGAGGAACACGCAAAAGCACAAGTTCGAATGTTTCCGAACCTCGCAGTGACATATTGTATCTATGAACGCTTAATGCATGTTTAGTTTAAATGAATCAAAAACTATAATATGAATTTTAAAGGCTGCAGCATGAAAAAGCTCAACCAATTTAGCAGCTTCATGCTGAGCACTTTCAGTAATGAAAATAAGGATTGTGTCACTTCCATGAAACAATTCAGGAAACCACTGTTTGTTGTCGGAACGCGAGAATGTAATGTGCTAACTGTAAGCACAGAAAGTAGACCACTAGTGGGTTAGTTTCAACACTGGAACATTATAACACTTTTACCCAAACAAAGTTAAACGCAGTCAGTTCCGCGTTGCCAAAAATGTATTTCTGTACGAAGCTGTGTAGACCTGCGGGTGTTTCATAAGTCGTCAAGAATTTTACTGGATTTATTCTTCTTCACGTGTTCACGTATTTGAAACCTAGAAATTTATAAATCGTCATCTTTCTTGTTTCTCCGTTGAGTAAAGAATATATAGAAAACACTGAAGATAAGAGACATATCCTTGTCATCTACCAGCTTCACATTCGAAGTAAGATTTTACAAGATTTGTGCAAGAAATCATTTGAAGATAGATTAATTTGTTCCGTCCTCTGAAACTCTTTAGAGTGTGTCAATCGATTCTGAAGGAGACTTTTGAAGGTGATTGTTTGAACTGCATATATATATCTTCTCTTGCGTATAACTTTCATGATGAATCTAAACTCGTCGTATCTGATAAAAGCCTGAGCAAGCAGAAGAAGGAGTTCCCCAAGGATTCAATTTCCTTCTTTCCCTTTTCACTTTTCTCTTTCAAAACTCAATTAGTTGTCATCCTGATGGTGCTTTCTTTATGAAAAATGCTACACTCAATCCTCCAAAGTCTGTTTGGTTTTATCGAAAAAGTTTATCTCCCTGTGGCTTCAGTTTATTCCGAGAGACAGAGGAGCATAACACAGTAGTTTCAGTAGTGACTCAGTTCTAACGGTATTTAATGACTGACCATTTCTAAGTCACATAATGCGTTGAGCTAATTAGTAACTTGAAACTTAGTTCATTACGCGAACTCTTAATTTGATATTAAGTGAACTTTTCCAATGTGCTTATACATAGGATCTCTCGACATTTCCGGAACATTAACAACTCATTGTCAGAATGCCACGACACCGTGAGGTCCCAACTTTGAGGAAATCGTGCATGGTGTATCTGGCCAAAAATTGGGACTACATTTGTTACTCTGCACGCTCCCCAAAAGAAATGGCAGATTTATTGGAAAACGACGGATACCTCGAGTTTCAAGGGCCTTTTACTGATTTCCGTAAGTCACTCGTCAAATCCAAAACGAATCTTATATGTGTCAAATACACTTTCTTCGTGCACTTGCTCGATCACCTCATCTTCCCACTGTGTGTGTGCAGAAGTCACAAAACAAATTCAGATAATTTTTGACAGGTTCATCTACTTCTAAAAGAAAGAGAAAGTTAGAATTTCAGCAATTTCATATACTTTCCTTCTGAGTGAGTACGGGAAGAAGAAGCCTTTTGCATCAAATATTCACGACGTCAACACCTATGCCTTTCACCTATGTCATCTATAAAAAATAAACACACAAACAGAAAAATTTTCTTCATTACTTCTTCGACTTTTGAACTTTGTTGGAAGGGTTCTGGTGACTGAAACTTTTCCAATTTATACTCGAACCATATAGAAAATGGGGAAATATTCCAGGCAACAGACATTCATTGGAAAGTCGACGAGGTGACAGCAAGAACTTCGTTCAAGTGCCTCTTTAATCTAATCATACTAAATTTACTTGTTTGACATCATTTTGAGGACCCAAGAGAAATTTGATTTTTCCCTTTTCTTTTAAACTAATTACATTTTCTGCTGAAAAGAAAGTTCTGATTTCCAATGTCGTCTTCTAATAATGTCTACGCAGTCAAGTATATTTTCATGTAACCAGACACACTATGACTGTTTTGTGCATGTGAAACTCACACTATGCGGTATTCATGCACTATTCATAGTTCATAGTACAAAGACAAAGTAGCATATAATATTCACTAATAAACTAACGAGATTATGCTCACAGGACAGAACCTGTAGACTGTAAATGGATACCAGGAAAATTATTCAGTCTGTTCATTGACTCAAAGGTAAAAGCCTATTCGGCGAATTGATTATGAGTGACGAAATTAACAACCTGCTAATTAGATACAACAAGCGTGTCCGTGTGTATTACTTGGAGAAAGAATATCAAATCCCTTCTAACTTACCAAAATAGCTGAGGGATAGTTAAGTATAAAGTACAAAAATACAGCCGTCCCTCGAAGATGCATTTATCAAGTTAAATACTTTGTTTTTGTTTATGTACTTTTACTGCTTCGTAAATTGAGAGAATTCATTATAGTCTTTTACTCTAATCAGAAACAACAAATGAAGTCAAACTAATGTAAGCAGTAGAGTCTCAAATTGTTCCTGCCACTTAAATTATTATCCACCATAAACTGAAACCCTTTTGATTGCATAAAAGCATCATTTGTAGGAAAAGCTAATTATTTGACATTTAGACCAGTAAATGATAGTTACAAATTACCCAACCTTATTTTCAAGCAAGAGTATAAAATTGTGTACTCCTTTTCTATTGAGTGCTAATACAGAATCATTATTTGATACTTTCTTCATCGCTCATCATAGCAACCTGTTGAGCTAAGAAAAAAACGCATTCTGACCTCATATTAATGTCAATGATAAAAATATATATGTGTTGATCAGTTTCAACTACAATCCAATTACTTCAGTTCAAACTTTACTTATTAACACATTTTAGAACAAATAACAAATCTGGCATGAATTTAATGTGGCTTCAAATATTTGTTTTTGGTCTGATAGAATATCCAAAAAGCAGTGCTTGAATCTCGAATAATATTCTATTTCTATAATAGACACGCCTAGTAACTTGTGGTTCAATAATATGAATAATTAATTGATCGAGATTAAGAAATAGAGAAGGAATAAAACGAGCATTAAGGTGAGCAACCAAATGATTCTACGAGATGCTCTATCTTTCGTGTTGAAATGATCGGAAGAACGTATCAAAATGACAGAAGAGGGATTTGTGACTTGGAGAATCTAATGAGAGATTATTCTACTCTGAGAGGATTATATTTTGTTATTACTACTTTATCTATTGTAGCAACTTCACTCGAACTTTGTAATTTCCTTAATACCACTCTATTTCTGCAACGCTAATGAGAAACAGAATTTCTTCAGGACTTTACGTGGGCTTTGTTGACTGTCTGTCCCTGACAAGTTGCTGTGATTTCCACTTGGCAAAGAAAGTTTGTAGGCGTTAAGTAGACGTAATACATAATAATGGTTATCATCCGACAAGAATAGAGTACTCGAATTTTTGTTTCCAGTTGTACTTAGAGAAGAAGTTAAGGAAATTAAAAACTTAACTGCGCATAAAGTAGCAATCTACAAATTGTTTAAACAGAAAATCTCTTGAAAGCATGCAATATTGAAGATCTACTTTCATGAGAGCGATCTTGTCCTAAGAGTCTGACATTGAGCTCATTGATAGGATTAGGACATTAGAATACAGGAAAAATTCAAGAGTAGAGTGAAGAGGGCTTGAAGGAATTCTAAATTCATCAGTTTAAAAGCAAAGTATTTCAGGGAAAAGCTTCTTTCCAAATATTTGTATGGCTATTATATGGATTTCACCTTTAAATAAATTTGTCATCAGAAATTATGTAATCATTCCACAGACCAGTAAAGTAAAGACCACGCAATAGATAGGGAAAATCGGCAGTGGTGAGAGGCGTATCCTAATGTAGACAAAGGGAGGGGCAACTACGTAATTACGTCCCACAAATATTTTCGCGGCAAACACAACTAGTACTCCCAATTTCTTGAATCTATAAGTCCCTTTATTATTATCCCTTTTATTTACTTCAAATTCTCACGACTGTGGCAGAGTCAATTCAAAATTTCACCAGTAATCCTTTAGCCTAACACGGGAGACAGTCTTCTCTAAAAAAAGAAGCGACTGACTGAAACACTGCGAGGATGGTGTCAGCAAAAGTTGTAAGTTAAGGTTAATCTTTCGCCACATTAAGAAACTTATTTATTGCAAAACTCCTTTTTTATTCAGGATTTCCTGTTACAAAAATTGAAGGAGCTGAGTGATGATGAATATCGTGACTTTATGTGTAATGCCTTTGACGGAGATCGTCCTAAAGAAGTGAAGAAGGTGATTGTGAAGAAGATCTCCTGGAGCGGAACCAAAGACGCGAAGTTGAAGGGTGGAGTAGACTCGAAAGGTAAATCGATGTCATGTCCCCCTTCATCCTTCAAAAAATCAGCATGGAAGGTAACCTTTG